>JBBBDQ010011388.1:0-10876 GCA_037127315.1 Ascarosepion bandense
TTTTTACTTTCCATCTAAATACTGACATCCGCCGAACACACTGTTTACCCACCATTTCTCCAGGTGAATCACATATTTTCATTGAAAATGTATACCCTGCTAGCCAATGCATATTGCAAAATGATATCCTTCCTATATGATTATGCAACACTTTAAGCTTAATCATATTGGTTCTGCAGTAACATGCTTCGTTCAAGAAAACTTCAAATATCAATCTCCCGTTTGATGTGCGTATTTTTCAAACTGTTCACCTCGAGAAATTTGAATATGTGAATGGCGAGCTGTCGAGACTATATTTCTTTCGAAGCTAATCATATTTTTCCATTCTAATACAGCAAATCACTGGCAATCACTTCAGGCAATCAAATAGTTCATTTCAAATTACGTCTTTTGTTTGCATTTGGAACAGGTAAAATGACGTTTTACTGAGTCGATTATAATTCATAAAATAGGCCTAATCATGTTGTACTTTCATACACGCGAAATATCAAAACGAGTCATGCCTCGGGTGAGGATCGAACTCACGACCTTCAGATCGCTCACTGTAGCTTTGATTATGAGACTGACGCGCTGCCTACTGCGCTACCGAGATCTCTCGCTTTCTCGAGCCAAAACTTTTTACTTTTCATCTAAATACTGACATCCGCCGAACACACTGTTTACCCACCATTTCTCCAGGTGAATCACATATTTTCATTGAAAATGTATACCCTGCTAGCCAATGCAAATTGCAAAATGATATCCTTCCTATATGATTATGCAACACGTTAAGCTTAATCATATTGGTTCTGCAGTAACATGCTTCGTTCAAGAAAACTTCAAATATCAATCTCCCGTTTGATGTGCGTATTTTTCAAACTGTTCACCTCGAGAAATTTGAATATGTGAATGGCGAGCTGTCGAGACTATATTTCTTTCGAAGCTAATCATATTTTTCCATTCTAATACAGCAAATCACTGGCAATCACTTCAGGCAATCAAATAGTTCATTTCAAATTACGTCTTTTATTTGCATTTGGAACTGGTAAAATGACGTTTTACTGAGTCGATTATAATTCATAAAATAGGCCTAATCATGTTGTACTTTCATACACGCGAAATATCAAAACGAGTCATGCCTCGGGTGAGGATCGAACTCACGACCTTCAGATCGCTCACTGTAGCTTTGATTATGAGACTGACGCGCTGCCTACTGCGCTACCGAGACTCTCTCGCTTTCTCGAGCCAAAACTTTTTACTTTCCATCTAAATACTGATATCCGAACACACTGTTTAGTGTTTACCCGCCATTTCTCCAGGTGAATCACATATTTTCATTGAAAATGTATACCCTGCTAGCCAATGCAAATTGCAAAATGATATCCTTCCTATATGATTATGCAACACGTTAAGCTTAATCATATTGGTTCTGCAGTAACATGCTTCGTTCAAGAAAACTTCAAATATCAATCTCCCGTTTGATGTGCGTATTTTTCAAACTGTTCACCTCGAGAAATTTGAATATGTGAATGGCGAGCTGTCGAGACTATATTTCTTTCGAAGCTAATCATATTTTTCCATTCTAATACAGCAAATCACTGGCAATCACTTCAGGCAATCAAATAGTTCATTTCAAATTACGTCTTTTGTTTGCATTTGGAACTGGTAAAATGACGTTTTACTGAGTCGATTATAATTCATAAAATACGCCTAATCATGTTGTACTTTCATACACGCGAAATATCAAAACGAGTCATGCCTCGGGTGAGGATCGAACTCACGACCTTCAGATCGCTCACTGTAGCTTTGATTATGAGACTGACGCGCTGCCTACTGCGCTACCGAGACTCTCTCGCTTTCTCGAGCCAAAAATTTTTACTTTCCATCTAAATACTGACATCCGCCGAACACACTGTTTACCCACCATTTCTCCAGGTGAATCACATATTTTCATTGAAAATGTATACCCTGCTAGCCAATGCAAATTGCAAAATGATATCCTTCCTATATGATTGTGCAAAACGTTAAGCTTAATCATATTGGTTCTGCAGTAACATGCTTCGTTCAAGAAAACTTCAAATATCAATCTCCCGTTTGATGTGCGTATTTTTCAAACTGTTCACCTCGAGAAATTTGAATATGTGAATGGCGAGCTGTCGAGACTATATTTCTTTCGAAGCTAATCATATTTTTCCATTCTAATACAGCAAATCACTGGCAATCACTTCAGGCAATCAAATAGTTCATTTCAAATTACGTCTTTTGTTTGCATTTGGAACTGGTAAAATGACGTTTTACTGAGTCGACTATAATTCATAAAATACGCCTAATCATGTTGTACTTTCATACACGCGAAATATCAAAACGAGTCATGCCTCGGGTGAGGATCGAACTCACGACCTTCAGATCGCTCACTGTAGCTTTGATTATGAGACTGACGCGCTGCCTACTGCGCTACCGAGACTCTCTCGCTTTCTCGAGCCAAAAATTTTTACTTTCCATCTAAATACTGACATCCGCCGAACACACTGTTTACCCACCATTTCTCCAGGTGAATCACATATTTTCATTGAAAATGTATACCCTGCTAGCCAATGCAAATTGCAAAATGATATCCTTCCTATATGATTGTGCAAAACGTTAAGCTTAATCATATTGGTTCTGCAGTAACATGCTTCGTTAAAGAAAACTTCAAATATCAATCTCCCGTTTGATGTGCGTATTTTTCAAACTGTTCACCTCGAGAAATTTGAATATGTGAATGGCGAGCTGTCGAGACTATATTTCTTTCGAAGCTAATCATATTTTTCCATTCTAATACAGCAAATCACTGGCAATCACTTCAGGCAATCAAATAGTTCATTTCAAATTACGTCTTTTGTTTGCATTTGGAACTGGTAAAATGACGTTTTACTGAGTCGATTATAATTCATAAAATACGCCTAATCATGTTGTACTTTCATACACGCGAAATATCAAAACGAGTCATGCCTCGGGTGAGGATCGAACTCACGACCTTCAGATCGCTCACTGTAGCTTTGATTATGAGACTGACGCGCTGCCTACTGCGCTACCGAGACTCTCTCGCTTTCTCGAGCCAAAAATTTTTACTTTCCATCTAAATACTGACATCCGCCGAACACACTGTTTACCCACCATTTCTCCAGGTGAATCACATATTTTCATTGAAAATGTATACCCTGCTAGCCAATGCAAATTGCAAAATGATATCCTTCCTATATGATTATGCAACACGTTAAGCTTAATCATATTGGTTCTGCAGTAACATGCTTCGTTCAAGAAAACTTCAAATATCAATCTCCCGTTTGATGTGCGTATTTTTCAAACTGTTCACCTCGAGAAATTTGAATATGTGAATGGCGAGCTGTCGAGACTATATTTCTTTCGAAGCTAATCATATTTTTCCATTCTAATACAGCAAATCACTGGCAATCACTTCAGGCAATCAAATAGTTCATTTCAAATTACGTCTTTTGTTTGCATTTGGAACTGGTAAAATGACGTTTTACTGAGTCGATTATAATTCATAAAATACGCCTAATCATGTTGTACTTTCATACACGCGAAATATCAAAACGAGTCATGCCTCGGGTGCGGATCGAACTCACGACCTTCAGATCGCTCACTGTAGCTTTGATTATGAGACTGACGCGCTGCCTACTGCGCTACCGAGACTCTCTCGCTTTCTCGAGCCAAAAATTTTTACTTTCCATCTAAATACTGACATCCGCCGAACACACTGTTTACCCACCATTTCTCCAGGTGAATCACATATTTTCATTGAAAATGTATACCCTGCTAGCCAATGCAAATTGCAAAATGATATCCTTCCTATATGATTATGCAACACGTTAAGCTTAATCATATTGGTTCTGCAGTAACATGCTTCGTTCAAGAAAACTTCAAATATCAATCTCCCGTTTGATGTGCGTATTTTTCAAACTGTTCACCTCGAGAAATTTGAATATGTGAATGGCGAGCTGTCGAGACTATATTTCTTTCGAAGCTAATCATATTTTTCCATTCTAATACAGCAAATCACAGGCAATCACTTCAGGCAATCAAATAGTTCATTTCAAATTACGTCTTTTGTTTGCATTTGGAACTGGTAAAATGACGTTTTACTGAGTCGATTATAATTCATAAAATACGCTTAATCATGTTGTACTTTCATACACGCGAAATATCAAAACGAGTCATGCCTCGGGTGAGGATCGAACTCACGACCTTCAGATCGCTCACTGTAGCTTTGATTATGAGACTGACGCGCTGCCTACTGCGCTACCGAGACTCTCTCGCTTTCTCGAGCCAAAACTTTTTACTTTCCATCTAAATACTGATATCCGAACACACTGTTTAGTGTTTACCCGCCATTTCTCCAGGTGAATCACATATTTTCATTGAAAATGTATACCCTGCTAAAGCCAATGCAAATTGCAAAATGATATCCTTCCTATATGATTATGCAACACGTTAAGCTTAATCATATTGGTTCTGCAGTAACATGCTTCGTTCAAGAAAACTTCAAATATCAATCTCCCGTTTGATGTGCGTATTTTTCAAACTGTTCACCTCGAGAAATTTGAATATGTGAATGGCGAGCTGTCGAGACTATATTTCTTTCGAAGCTAATCATATTTTTCCATTCTAATACAGCAAATCACTGGCAATCACTTCAGGCAATCAAATAGTTCATTTCAAATTACGTCTTTTGTTTGCATTTGGAACAGGTAAAATGACGTTTTACTGAGTCGATTATAATTCATAAAATAGGCCTAATCATGTTGTACTTTCATACACGCGAAATATCAAAACGAGTCATGCCTCGGGTGAGGATCGAACTCACGACCTTCAGATCGCTCACTGTAGCTTTGATTATGAGACTGACGCGCTGCCTACTGCGCTACCGAGACTCTCTCGCTTTCTCGAGCCAAAAATTTTTACTTTCCATCTAAATACTGACATCCGCCGAACACACTGTTTACCCACCATTTCTCCAGGTGAATCACATATTTTCATTGAAAATGTATACCCTGCTAGCCAATGCAAATTGCAAAATGATATCCTTCCTATATGATTATGCAACACGTTAAGCTTAATCATATTGGTTCTGCAGTAACATGCTTCGTTCAAGAAAACTTCAAATATCAATCTCCCGTTTGATGTGCGTATTTTTCAAACTGTTCACCTCGAGAAATTTGAATATGTGAATGGCGAGCTGTCGAGACTATATTTCTTTCGAAGCTAATCATATTTTTCCATTCTAATACAGCAAATCACTGGCAATCACTTCAGGCAATCAAATAGTTCATTTCAAATTACGTCTTTTGTTTGCATTTGGAACTGGTAAAATGACGTTTTACTGAGTCGATTATAATTCATAAAATACGCCTGATCATGTTGTACTTTCATACACGCGAAATATCAAAACGAGTCATGCCTCGGGTGAGGATCGAACTCACGACCTTCAGATCGCTCACTGTAGCTTTGATTATGAGACTGACGCGCTGCCTACTGCGCTACCGAGACTCTCTCGCTTTCTCGAGCCAAAAATTTTTACTTTCCATCTAAATACTGACATCCGCCGAACACACTGTTTACCCACCATTTCTCCAGGTGAATCACATATTTTCATTGAAAATGTATACCCTGCTAGCCAATGCAAATTGCAAAATGATATCCTTCCTATATGATTATGCAACACGTTAAGCTTAATCATATTGGTTCTGCAGTAACATGTTTGGTTCAAGAAAACTTCAAATATCAATCTCCCGTTTGATGTGCGTATTTTTCAAACTGTTCACCTCGAGAAATTTGAATATGTGAATGGCGAGCTGTCGAGAGTATATTTCTTTCGAAGCTAATCATATTTTTCCATTCTAATACAGCAAATCACTGGCAATCACTTCAGGCAATCAAATAGTTCATTTCAAATTACGTCTTTTGTTTGCATTTGGAACTGGTAAAATGACGTTTTACTGAGTCGATTATAATTCATAAAATACGCCTAATCATGTTGTACTTTCATACACGCGAAATATCAAAACGAGTCATGCCTCGGGTGAGGATCGAACTCACGACCTTCAGATCGCTCACTGTAGCTTTGATTATGAGACTGACGCGCTGCCTACTGCGCTACCGAGACTCTCTCGCTTTCTCGAGCCAAAAATTTTTACTTTCCATCTAAATACTGACATCCGCCGAACACACTGTTTACCCACCATTTCTCCAGGTGAATCACATATTTTCATTGAAAATGTATACCCTGCTAGCCAATGCAAATTGCAAAATGATATCCTTCCTATATGATTATGCAACACGTTAAGCTTAATCATATTGGTTCTGCAGTAACATGTTTGGTTCAAGAAAACTTCAAATATCAATCTCCCGTTTGATGTGCGTATTTTTCAAACTGTTCACCTCGAGAAATTTGAATATGTGAATGGCGAGCTGTCGAGACTATATTTCTTTCGAAGCTAATCATATTTTTCCATTCTAATACAGCAAATCACTGGCAATCACTTCAGGCAATCAAATAGTTCATTTCAAATTACGTCTTTTGTTTGCATTTGGAACTGGTAAAATGACGTTTTACTGAGTCGATTATAATTCATAAAATACGCCTAATCATGTTGTACTTTCATACACGCGAAATATCAAAACGAGTCATGCCTCGGGTGAGGATCGAACTCACGACCTTCAGATCGCTCACTGCAGCTTTGATTATGAGACTGACGCGCTGCCTACTGCGCTACCGAGACTCTCTAGCTTTCTCGAGCCAAAACTTTTTACTTTCCATCTAAATACTGATATCCGAACACACTGTTTAGTGTTTACCCGCCATTTCTCCAGGTGAATCACATATTTTCATTGAAAATGTATACCCTGCCTAGCCAATGCAAATTGCAAAATGGCGATATCCTTCCTATATGATTATGCAACACGTTAAGCTTAATCATATTGGTTCTGCAATAACATGTTTCGTTCAAGAAAACTTCAAATATCAATCTCCCGTTTGATGTGCGTATTTTTCAAACTGTTCACCTCGAGAAATTTGAATATGTGAATGGCGAGCTGTCGAGACTATATTTCTTTTCGAAGCTAATCATATTTTTCCATTCTAATACAGCAAATCACTGGCAATCACTTCAGGCAATCAAATAGTTCATTTCAAATTACGTCTTTTGTTTGCATTTGGAACTGGGAAAATGACGTTTTACTGAGTCGATTATAATTGTAAAATACGCTAATCATGTTGTACTTTCCTTTGCGCGAAATATCAAAACAGGTCATGCCTCGGAGTGAGATCGAACTCACGACCTTTAGATCGCTCACTGTAGCTTGATTATGAGACTGACGCGCTACCTACTGCGCTACCGAGATCTCTCGCTTTCTCGAGCAAAATTTTTACTTTCCATCTAAATACTGACATCCGCCGAACACACTGTTTACCCACCATTTCTCCAGGTGAATCACATATTTTCATTGAAAATGTATACCTACTAGCCATGCAAATTGCAAAATGATATCCTTCCTATATGATTATGCAACACGTTAGCTTAATCATATTGGTTCTGCAGTAACATGCTTCGTTCAAGAAAACTTCAAATATCAATCTCCCGTTTGATGTGCGTATTTTCAAACTGTTCACCTCGAGAAATTTGAATATGTGAATGGCGAGCTGTCGAGACTATATTTCTTTCGAAGCTAATCATATTTTTCCATTCTAATACGCTTAAATCTGAGCAATCACTTCAGGCAATCAAATAGTTCATTTCAAATTACGTCTTTTGTTTGCATTTTGAACAATGAAATGACGTTTTACTGAGTCGATTATAATTCATAAAATACGCTTAATCATGTTGTACTTTCATACACGCGAAATATCAAAACGAGTCATGCCTCGGGTGAGGATCGAACTCACGACCTTCAGATCGCTCACTGTAGCTTTGATTATGAGACTGACGGCATGCCTACTGCGCTACCGAGACTCTCTCTTTCTCGAGAGCAAAACTTTTACTTTCCATCTAAATACTGATATCCGAACACACTGTTTAGTGTTTACCCGCCATTTCTCCAGGTGAATCACATATTTTCATTGAAAATGTATACCTGTATACATGCAAATTGCAAAATGATATCCTTTATATGATTCATACAACACGTTAAGCTTGTCTGTGGTTCTGCAGTAACATGCTTCGTTCAAGAAAACTTCAAATGATATCCCATTTGATGTGCGTATTTTTCAAACTGTTCACCTCGAAAATTTGAATATGTGAATGGCGAGCTGTCAGACACTATTTCTTTCGAAGCTAATCATATTTTCCATCCTAATACAACAAATCAACAGTGATATGGTGAAAATCAAATGCGTTCATTTCCAAATTACGTCTTTTGTTTGCATTTGGAACAGGTAAAATGACGTTTTACTGAGTCGATTATAATTCATAAAATAGGCCTAATCATGTTGTACTTTCATACACGCGAAATATCAAAACGAGTCATGCCTCGGGTGAGGATCGAACTCACGACCTTCAGATCGCTCACTGTAGCTTTGATTATGAGACTGACGCGCTGCCTACTGCGCTACCGAGACTCTCTCGCTTTCTCGAGCCAAAAATTTTTACTTTCCATCTAAATACTGACATCCGCCGAACACACTGTTTACCCACCATTTCTCCAGGTGAATCACATATTTTCATTGAAAATGTATACCCTGCTAGCCAATGCAAATTGCAAAATGATATCCTTCCTATATGATTATGCAACACGTTAAGCTTAATCATATTGGTTCTGCAGTAACATGCTTCGTTCAAGAAAACTTCAAATATCAATCTCCCGTTTGATGTGCGTATTTTTCAAACTGTTCACCTCGAGAAATTTGAATATGTGAATGGCGAGCTGTCGAGACTATATTTCTTTCGAAGCTAATCATATTTTTCCATTCTAATACAGCAAATCACTGGCAATCACTTCAGGCAATCAAATAGTTCATTTCAAATTACGTCTTTTGTTTGCATTTGGAACTGGTAAAATGACGTTTTACTGAGTCGATTATAATTCATAAAATACGCCTGATCATGTTGTACTCGCCACACGCGAAATATCAAAACGAGTCATGCCTCGGGTGAGGATCGAACTCACGACCTTCAGATCGCTCGCTGTAGCTTTGATTGTAAGGACATTGTGCGCTGCCTACTGCGCTACGAGACTCTCTCCTTTCTCAAACCAAAAATTTTTACTTTCCATCTAAATACTGACATCCGCCGAACACACTGTTTACCCACCATTTCTCCAGGTGAATCACACCTTTCATTAAAAATGTATACCCTGCTAGCCAATACGGGGTGCAAAAATGATATCCTTCCTATGTGATTGTGCAACACGTTAAGCTTAATCATATTGGTTCTGCAGTAACATGTTTGGTTCAAAAAAACTTCCAAATATCAATCTCCCGTTTGATGTGCGTATTTTCCAAACTGTTCACCTCGAGAAATTTGAATATGTGAATGGCGAGCTGTCGAGGTATATTTCTTTCGAAGCTAATCATATTTTTTCCATTCTAATACAGCAAATCACTGGCAATCACTTCAGGCAATCAAATAGTTCATTTCAAATTACGTCTTTTGTTTGCATTTGGAACTAGTAAAATGACGTTTTACTGGGTCGATTATAATTCATAAAATACGCCTAATCATGTTGTACTTTCGTACACGCGAAATATCAAAACGAGTCATGCCTCGGGTGAGGATCGAACTCACGACCTTCAGATCGCTCACTGTAGCTTTGATTATGGAACTGACGCTGCCTACTGCGCTACCCGAGACTCTCCTTTCTCGAGCCAAAAATTTTTACTTTCCATCCTAAATACTGACATCCGCCGAACACACTGTTTGCCACCATTTCTCGGGTGAATCACATATTTTCATTGAAAATGCTATACCTATGCTTCAGTAAATTGCAAAATGATATCCTTCCTATATGATTATGCAACACGTTAAGCTTAATCATATTGGTTCTGCGGTAACATGTTTGGTTCAAGAAAACTTCAAATATCAATCTCCCGTTTGATGTGCGTATTTTCAAACTGTTCACCTCGAGAAATTTGAATATGTGAATGGCGAGCTGTCGAGACTATATTTCTTTTCGAAGCTAATCATATTTTCCATTCTAATACAGCAAATCACTGGCAATCACCAGGCAATCAAATAGTTCGTTTCAAATTACGTCTTTTGTTTGCATTTGGAACTGGTAAAATGACGTTTCTGGGTCGATTATAATTCATAAAATACGCTAATCGTATTGTATTTTCATACACACCGAAATATCAAAACAGGTCGTACCTCCGGGTGAGATCGAACTCCCGACCTTCAGATCGCTCACTGCAGCTTTGATTATGAGACTGACGCGCTGCCTACTGCGCTACCGAGACTCTCTAGCTTTCTCGAGCCAAAACTTTTTACTTTCCATCTAAATACTGATATCCGAACACACTGTTTAGTGTTTACCCGCCATTTCTCCAGGTGAATCACATATTTTCATTGAAAATGTATACCCTGCTAGCCAATGCAAATTGCAAAATGATATCCTTCCTATATGATTATGCAACACGTTAAGCTTAATCATATTGGTTCTGCAGTAACATGTTTCGTTCAAGAAAACTTCAAATATCAATCTCCCGTTTGATGTGCGTATTTTTCAAACTGTTCACCTCGAGAAATTTGAATATGTGAATGGCGAGCTGTCGAGACTATATTTCTTTCGAAGCTAATCATATTTTTCCATTCTAATACAGCAAATCACTGGCAATCACTTCAGGCAATCAAATAGTTCATTTCAAATTACGTCTTTTGTTTGCATTTGGAACTGGGAAAAT
>JBBBDQ010011390.1:0-27823 GCA_037127315.1 Ascarosepion bandense
GGCAAAGGAGCCTGCTACCTCCGTCCGTGTCAAGGGGGTCTGGGCCGCCACACTTGAGGAGCCACGTGCTCGCTTCGAGGTTGGCATTTCTCAGGCGCGCCGGAGGAAGATCGGTTGCTTGCGGGGGTAGTGAGGGACATGGCTCCCCTTGCCTTACCATCACCCCCCCGACCCTTTGCTGACCGTCAGGCCTTGGGTGCGACCGAAATTCCTGCTCGAATGTCTGGCGGCCTTACAGGCCATTCCACGGTCCAGTGACCTTCACAGCCTAGGAAAATCTTCTATCGGGGATTAGTGGAGGGTGCCGTGAAGGATAAGCTGTGCAGTAAGCTCGGCATGCTCGAGAGTGGAGTACCGCTCTATTGGTCTTGGGCGCCGGGTGGATTGGCTCAGCAACTCTGAGTTTCCCCCTCACCCGGCGATTGGCTCGAACAGCCATCGCTCAATGACAGGCGTTTCGCAATGTCCGGCGGATTTTGCCAGATTGCGGAACGTTGCAACCTTGGAATCAAGGGAGACGTCTGCGCACGCCTTCTTCCATTGTTCGCGCGTTCGCCCGTTGTGGGAGCATGTCGGCGAGTTGACTGCCCTCGCATCGCGCCGCGAGAGCTCGTGCTCATTGATCGCGCATACGCTGTGGGACAATGTGTCGCCCCCGTACTCTGGAGTGAAACGGATGGTGTTTCTGTCGCTACTGGCCACGGCTAGAATGGTGATTTGGATGACGCGTTCGGAGGAAGCCTTGCGGGGAGGCCGCGCCGTCTTTCGATCAGGATCTAATCCGATATTTTGAGCACCAGCTCAAAATGAAGATTAGAACTGAACGGAAACGACTGCACCTGACAGTCTTCGCAAAGTGGTGGATAAATGCAGCGAGCCTGGTTCGCGTGACCGGGGCTAGCCTTGATTTTCTCTTCTAGATCTGCTAGGCGCATCGGGGTGGATTCCGTTGAACCCTCCCGTGGTTTAGGTAAGATGTTCTTTTGTGTACCTAGTTAATGTGAGTGAATGTATTTGTCCTAGCCTGTTCCCGGCTCCATTGCTTTTGTTATGATCCAGTTCGAGATTCCCACTGACCATTGTTATTTTGTCCTGTTTATTTCTTTGGCTGGGTCAGCCTTATATATTCTCCAGTCCAATTTATTTTGTACCCAGCTTCTCCATTCCCCTTAGAAAGAGAGCGGCTTGATTTGCTTCGTTATATAGAATACAGTGGCCTCTTTAATTACGAGGGTGTGTTTGGGTCTTATTAACATGATGTATATGCATTTATTTGAATTGTTTTATGTTTTGGGAACTTTTTGTTTTCTTCATACCCCTGCCCATCATGACATTCCATTTCATGTAAAATATTTTTTAAAAGTTATTTTTGCAAACTATTGTAAATATTCACAAATTTTTATATACACATTTGGGGCGTTTTGTAGGTCCTCTTTGCATGTTATTTTTGCGACATTTTTGTGCATGATAAGTAAGAGTGGTGGATGGACAAATTCTTATGGTGAATGAGAACCATTGTAACGCATGTATGGGTCGTGATTCTGATTAGCTAGGTATAGGATAGAGTACTGAAGACCAACCCGAGTTTTTCTTCCTCCCAATTTTCGGCCTTGAGCCACAATTCTGTATTTCTACAAATAAATAAAACCAGCCGCTTCCCACCCGGGGATTTTGTGTTGTATTGTGTTGTTCTGTAATAAGAAGCTCAAAGCGTAGCATTTGTTCCGCAGTGATATTTGCCATTGCTTTGTGTCTTGGGCAACTGTTTTTCCAGCCCGAGTTTATTGCTCGGGCCAGCGTAAAAGTAGTGTTCTTTCGAACGCGAAACACCGGGAAGCAGTTGTCCGGTGTAAGGCCACGTAGGAGGCATGGCCTCCGATGGGCCGGATAACAACACTCCTCTCACCATGGCGTCGGTGGGAGGCACGGGTGGGACTGGCGCTACCGCCGCCACGCCACAAACACCCCCCACCAGAAGCACCCGAAGCACCCGGGGATTGCCCGGACTACCAAGACTACCGGCACTACCGGCGGCACCAGTATCTCCAGCCTTCCACGTCGGCGTGCAGGTTGTGCAGCAGAAACCAGCAGCAGCGGTACCCACCAACACGGCGCGGAAGGAGGGCACCATCCAGAAAGTACTCAAGGGCGCTGCGTACTACGAATCCCCAAGGACAAGTACGCTGAGTACGTGAAGGGGAGCGGAAATCCTCCCGATACCAGAGACGCTGAGCGAGATCGAGCCCAGGATCCTCTCCCTGCTGACCAAGGACCTGAAAAGCCACAAACTCATCGGAGTCAGCAGGGACGCCATAGAGGAGGCCATCAAAGCCCTCAAAATCAACGGCAAGATGGTGGCTAGGCGCAGCTACGCCACGTGGGACGTCCTGCTCAGCACCGCCGACGAGGCCAAAAAACTGGCCGGCACCACCATGCAGACCAAGACCCTGCTACTGGAAACTGAGTACATGGGCACGCGCAGAACCAAGATCACCCTGCACGGAGTGCCCATGGACATCTCACCAGACCATGTCGGCGTTTTCTTCACTCAGTACGGCAGGGTCGAGGAAGTAAAGGCGCTCACCTCAAAGCAGGGCTTTTTGACTGGCGACTTCATCCTGCAGGCGACGGTCGCTCGCGAAAAAGTTGGCCAAAATCCCCAACATCATCAACTGCAGGGGGAGAAGATCTACGTCGTCGTGGAGGGCAGGAAGCCCTTCTGCTGGGTCTGCGGAGACTCCAACCCGACGTGGCCAGGAGTGCCCCACCAAGAATCCGGCACCCAAGACCCAACCTCCGCAGACGACCGCCGCCGCCGCCGCTACCAGCAGAAAAGCCGGAAAAACCGGCACAACCAAACGGCCTGGCGGAGCAAAAGGAGGGAGAATGGAAGACGGTTGGCAAGAGAGGAACCAAACCCAAGAGCCAACCGTCGGCGGAAAAGCAACCTGCCAAAGCAGCAGCAGTGCCAGCGTCCCTCCCGCCCTCTCCCAAGCCGGGCGGAGTCGGCAACGCCTCCCAGGAAGAAGGCGACGACACCCTCGCCAACCAGCAGGACGCCCTGCAGGCGAAACCCAAAAAACCCCCGACGGAGGAGCGGATGGAGGTCGGCTCAGCGGCACAACCAAGAGCCTCTTCCCTAAAAAGAAACAGAGAGGAGGAAGAACAGTGCAGCAGCAACACAGCATCAAGATGCAGCGGAGGAGCAGAAGCAGCGACAGGAAGACGCATGCAGCCGTCTCGCTACCCGGGTCTCCGGAGAGACCAAAAGACACTTATGCCAAAAAGGCAAGCAGCCTCCCATCTTCCCCCTCAAAAAAATCAGCAAACATCTCTCCTTTTCCCAGTCCCCGGTCTTCAAGCTGACCCCACTTACACCGAAAACTCTCTCCCCCACTCCCACCCCTTCTCCTACAACGTCCCAGCCCAGAAAGAAAAAGACTCTCCTGGAGGGGCGAAGCCCTAATGAAATAGACCTCAAAGGACGTTGCTAGGGAGTGGAGTGCACAAAGGCGTGCACTTTTGAAGCCACTCCTCAAGCTCAAAGAGGTCAACGGCAAGTCGTCCAGCGACCCGTTCAACTTCCCCGACGCCCCGGGGGTAATTACCCTCATCAGGACTACAGGGGCAATCTAAAGTGTGGGATCACGTGGAGGTTGCCGAAAAACTATATCCCAACATCGTCATGATGAGGAGTGGTACCTGAACTACGCAAAATGGCGAAAAATTGTGCAGGCCGACTCCCAGTTTTACTCCACCCCTCGTTATATAGGGTAGTAAAATTCAACATACCCAACGGACGTTGGCGGCATTGTCCATGACGGACGGGTTACGTCCGATGTAGGAACTGGTTCCCTTGGACAGTCCGTCGGGGTCCTTTCCCCCAATGATTTTTACCCGGTATGCGCTCGTGTTTAAGTGTTTTCTCTTTTCAGATCTACTAGATGTCTATCAAGATAGCCAGCTTGAATGCGAGGGGCTTGAGGGATCGGGGTAAGGCGGCTCGCCTGCTTCGTGACCTTCCTGTCCTTCGGCGTGGATGTCGCTGATCCAAGAGACCCACTTTGTTTGCGAAGTCGACTCGTGTGTGCTGTCCAACGACTTTAGTCAGTCTATTCAGCATACGGGAGCCGGCATGCCAGAGGAGTTTCTTTGCTGGTCAAGCGTACCCTGGACGCGAGGATCGACCTTGTCCATGTCGGTGCCGAGGGCCGGCTCATCGTGGCCGATATTGCAGTGAAAAGCAAGACGTTCCGGCTGATTGCGGTTTACGCGCCCAACGTTCAAGGTGAGCGAGTCTCTTTCTCTTTCGGCTGTTGGAGCCCTTCATGGTGAATCCAACACGGCTAATCTTAGTTGGGGACTGGAATGCCATCCTAACCCCCAAATGGGATAGAGGGAGGGGCGCTATGGTGGAGTGGTGATCGCAGCCTGGTCGATCTGATCGGCGAATTTGGTCTCGTCGATAGATACCGGGTCGATCATCCGGATGGGAGCATGTGGACGTGGACGCATAGTTGGCCTTCTACCCGGGTATCAGCGTACCTGGATAGGATGTTAGTGAGAGAAGCCGACATAGACTTCTTAGAATGTCCAACGTTCCACTGGCTAGGCTACCTGGACCACAAACTCGTTTGTGCCCGGGTGGCGTTAGAATTTAGGCCTAGAATGGCTGGTTACTGGAAGTTCAATCAGTCCTTACTGGACAGGCGGGACTTCGTGACCAGCTG
Organism: Ascarosepion bandense; assembly: GCA_037127315.1. NCBI lineage: Eukaryota > Metazoa > Mollusca > Cephalopoda > Sepiida > Sepiidae > Ascarosepion > Ascarosepion bandense. The sequence goes on from JBBBDQ010011390.1 coordinate 4,731, forward strand.
ACTAGAGTAGTTCAGCGGGCGTTAATTGGGCGAGTCATTGGGAGTAAGTGGTGGGCTAGCCTTAAGGATAGCATTAGGTCTTTCGCCACCCAATACAGCCAACGGCTCAACCTAGATAAGGCTGCGAAGGCAAAGACACTCCGAGAGCTAATTTCGCCCGGGCGGAGGCTGGTGGGGATCCCCTAGAGATACCTTTAAATAGGAGGGGCCCTGCAGCGCCCGACTAACGAGCGCTACATGGGTCAGGTAATTAGGCTGTTAAGCAAGATGTCTTCCGAAGCTGTGAACATGGGCGCGGAACTGCGCAATAAGAAATTCGCCGAGCCGGCGACCGGTACATTCGGAGAGGTGCGCGACCCGGAGGGACATCTCCTAAGGTCCACTGACGACATGTGCGAGGCTTTCCGGCAGTAAGCTCGAACACCGCTTCACCAAGGAACCTGGTCTCCGCGACGAGGAGTTTCGCAGCTATTTGGCTGGACTTTCTCTCGGCTTTTGCCGGCTGAAGCGGCTAGTTGCGAAGGGGAGATTACGAGGACGAAATCTACGTGGCCTTGAAGGAAGGTCGGCAGAGGCAAGTCGCCGGGTTTGGATGGTTTGCCCTATGAATTGTACTTGAGGATGTCGCACCTTTGTCCCGATCTTGGCTGTCGTGTTCAACCACTGGTTTCGGCAGGGGTCCATCCCCGGTCGGATCACCAGGGGCGTGATCACGCTGTTGAGAAAGGGCAAGAAGGTTGGGAGGGAATTAGACGATTACAGGCCCATAACTCTGCTAAACACAGAGTTAAAGATTCTGGCCAAGATCCTGACGAATCGCTTGCAGCTAGTTGCCGAGTCTCTGTTGGAACCGGATCAGACTTGTTCTGTGAAGGGGAGAACAATTCAGAGCAACCTGCACTTGATTCGCACGATCGTAGAGGGTGTAGAAGACGACGATGAGGCCGCGCTGATCAATTTGGATCAACCAAGGCATTTGATAGGATTGACCATGGCTACCTGGCTGCTGTCCTGCAGGCCGCCGGATTCAAACCCGACTTCAGCCGCTGGATTAGCCTCCTGTATCGCTCCCGCTGTGGTGCAGGTGAACGGGAAGCTGTCGGGCGCGCCAGCTGTCTAGGTCGGTCCGACAGGGTTGTCCACTGTCGTCTCTCCTTTACGTCCTGGCGTTGGAGCCGCTACTTCGCCGGCTGGGCGACGACGCGGTTCGGTCCTACGTGGAATCGCCGTCCCTGGTGGAGCCGAGCCAGGGTTTCCGCGTACGATGACGTAACGACCTTTGTGTCCTCCCCGCAGGGACATAGAGGCGGTACAACAGGCGCTTGTACGGTACGAGAAGGTGACAGGGGCCAGAATTAACTGCGACAAGTCATCCGGCTTGCGGTTAGGTGCCTGGAAGGGTGTTTCCTCCCGGGGCCCCTTCGGCCGGACGGACGGGCCGGTCAAGCTCCTCGAGTTTGGTTCGGTCCGGACTTACAGCTGGAGAAAAACTGGTCAGAAGTACTGGCAAAGGTCGGCGCGTCGGTCAAGACGGCGTCGACGGGGTCTCTCCGTGAAGGGCTTGGCGGAGGTGTAACACATACCTCTTCCCATGATCCTTTACCGACTGTCAGTACTTCCCCTTTGCGATGATCATGAGAAGGCGCTCGAGCGTTTGCTATTCTCCTGCCTGTGGAGAGGACGCAAACACATGGTCAGCAAAGGAGCCTGTTACCTCCGGCCGTGTCAAGGGGGTCTGGGAAAGCCACACTTGAGGAGCCACGTGCTCGCTTCGAGGTTGGCATTTCTCAGGCGCGTTGGAGGAAGATCGGTTGCTTGCGGGGGTAGTGAGGGACATGTTCCCTGCCTTACCATCACCCCGACCCCTTGGCTGACCGTCAGGCCTTGGGTGCGACCGAAATTCCTGCTCGAATGTCTGGCGGCCTTACAGGCCATTCCACGGTCCAGTGACCTTTCACAGCCTAGGAAAATCTTCTATCGGGGATTAGTGGAGGGTGCCGTGAAGGATAAGCTGTGCAGTAAGCTCGGCATGTCGAGAGTGGAGTACCGCTCTCATTGGTCTTGGGCGCCGGGTGCGGATTGGCTCAGCAACTCTGAGTTCTCTCTCACCTGGCGATTGGCTCGGAATGGCTTGTCGCTCAATGACAGGCGTTGCAAAATGGGCCTGGCGGATTTGCCAGATTGTGAACGTTGCAACCTTGGAATCAAGGAGACACCCGCACGCTCTTCTTCCATTGTTCGCGCGTTCGCCTGTTGTGGGAGCATGTCGGCGAGTTGACTGCCCGTATCGCGCCGCGAGAGCTCGTGCTCATTGATCGCGCATACGCTGTGGACAATGTGTCGCCCCCGTACCTGAGTGAAACGGATGGTGTTTCTTGTCGCTACTGGCCACGGCTAGAATGGTGATTTGGATGACGCGTCTGGAGGAAGTCTTGCGGGGAGGCCGTCTTTCGGATCAGGATCTAATCCGATATTTTGAGCACCAGCTCAAAATGAAGATTAGAACCGGAACGGAAACGACTGCACCCGACAGTCTTCGGTGAAAGGTGGATAAATGCAGCGAGCCTGGTTCGCGTGACCGGGGCTAGCCTTGATTTTCTCTTCTAGATCTGCTAGGCGCATCGGGGTGGATTCCGTTGGAACCCCTCCCGTGGTTTAGGTAAGATGTTCTTTGTGTACCTAGTTTCACGTGGGGAGTGAATGTATTTGTCCTAGCCTGTTCCCTGGCTCCATTGCTTTTGTTATGATCCAGTTCGAGATTCCCACTGACCATTGTTATTTTGCTCCGTTTATTCTCGGCTGGGTCAGCCTTATATATTCTCCAGTCCAATTTATTTTGTACCCAGCTTCTCCATTCCCCTTAGAAAGAGAGCGGCTTGATTTTTGTCTCTACAGGCAGAATACAGTGGCCTCTTTAATTACGAGGGTGTGTTTGGGTCTTATTAACATGATGTATATGCATTTATTTGAATTGTTTTATGTTTTGGGAACTTTTTTTTGTTTTTTCTTCATACCCCTGCCCATCATGACATTTCATGGAAAAAATTTTAAAGTTATTTTTGCAAACTATTGTAAATATTCACAAATTTTTATATACACACTTGGGGCGTTTTGTAGGTCCTCGGTATGTTTGCGATTTTTTGGTGCATGATAAGTAAGAGTGGTGATGGACAAATTCTTATGGTGAATGAGAACCATTGTAACGCATGTATGGGTCGTGATTCTGATTAGCTAGGGTATAGATAGAGTACTGAAGACCAACCCGAGTTTTTCTTCCCCCTCCCACCTTTCGGCCTTGAGCCACAATTTGTATTTTACAAATAAATAAAACCAGCCGCTTCCCACCCGGGATTTTGTGTTGTATTGTGTTGTTCTGTAATAAGAAGCTCAAAGCGTAGCATTTGTTCCTGCAGTGATATTTGCCATTGCTTTGTGTCTTGGGCAACTGTTTTCCAGCCCGAGTTTATTGCTCGGGCCAGCGTAAAAGTAGTGTTCTTCGGAACGCGAAACACCGGGAAGCAGTTGTCTCGGTGTAATGTTACCGAGGCATGGCCTCCGATGGGCCGGATAACAACACTCCTCTCACCATGGCGTCGGTGGGAGGCATCGGGAGGGGGACTGGCGCTTACCGCCAGCTACACCAACACCCCCCGCACCAGAAGCACCCGAAGCACCCGGATTACCTGGACTACCAAGACTACCGGCACTACCGGCGGCACCAGTATCTCCAGTTCCTCCACGTCGGCGGAAGTTGTGCAGCAGAAACCAGCAGCAGCGGTACCCACCAACATGGCATGGAAGGAGGGCACCATCCAGAGTACTAAGGGCGCTGCGTACTACTACGAATCCCTCAAGGACAAGTACGCTGAGTACGTGAAGGGAGCGGAAATCCTCCCGATACCAGAGACGCTGAGCGAGATCGAGCCCAGGATCCTCTCCTGCTGACCAAGGACCTGAAAAGCCACAAACTCATCGGAGTCAGCAGGGACGCCAGGGAGGAGGCCATCAAAGCCCTCAAAATCAACGGCAAGATGGTGGCTAGGCGCAGCTACGCCACGTGGGACGTCCTGCTCAGCACCGCCGACGAGGCCAAAACCGGCCGGCACCACCATACAGACCAAGACCCTTGCTACTGGAAACTGAGTACATGGGCACGCGCAGAACCAAGATCACCCTGCAGTGCCCATGGACATCTCACCAGACCATGTCGGCGTTTTCTTCACTCAGTACGGCAGGGTCGAGGAAGTAAAGGCGCTCACCTCAAAGCAGGGCTTCTTGACTGGCGACTTCATCCTGCAGGCGACGGTTTCCTGCGAAAAGTTGGCCAAAATCCCCAACATTATCAACTGCAGGGGGAGAAGGATCTACGTCGTCGTGGAGGGCAGTGAAGCCCTCTGCTGGGTCTGCGGAGACTCCAACCACGTGGCCAGAGAGTGCCCCACCAAGAACCCGGCACCCAAGACCCAACCTCCGCAGACGACCGCCGCCGCCGCCGCTACTACAGCAGAAAGCCGGAAAAACCGGCACAACCAAAAACGGCCCGGCGGAGCAAAAGGAGGGAGAATGGAAGACGGTTGGCAAGAGAGGTCCAAACTCCAAGAGCCGATCCGTCGGCGGAAAAGCAACCCGCCAAAGCAGCAGCAGTGCCAGCGTCTCCTCCTGCGCCCTCTCCCAAGCCAAAGGAGTCGGCAACTCCTCCCAGGAAGAAGGCGACGACACCCTCGCCAACCAAACAGGACGCCCTGCAGGCGAAACCCAAAAAACCCCCGACGGAGGAGCGATGGAGGTCGGCTCAGCGGCACAACCAAGAGCCTCTTCCCTAAAAGAAACAGAGAGGAGGAAGAACAGCAGCAGCAACACAGCATCAAGATGCAGCGGGAGGAGCAGAAGCAGCGACAGGAAGACGCATGCAGCCGTCTCGCTACCCGGGTCTCCGGAGAGGCCAAAAGACACTTATGCCAAAAAAGGCAAGCAGCCTCCCATCTTCCCCCAAAAAATCAGCAAACATCTCTCCTTTTCCCAGTCCCCGGTCTTCTTCGACCCCACTTACACCAAGGAAAACTCTCTCCCCACTCCCACCCCTTCTCCTACAACGTCCCAGCCCAGAAAGAAAAGACTCTCCCGGAGGGGCGAAGCCCTAATGAAAATAGGACTCAAAGGACGTTGCTAGGGAGTGGAGTGCATAAAGGCGTGCACTTTTGAAGCCACTCCTCAAGCTCAAAGAGGTCAACGGCAAGTCGTCCGAAGACCCGTTCAACTTCCCGACGCCCCGGGGGTAATTACCCTCATCAGGACTACAGGGGGCAATCTAAAAAGTGTGGGATCACGTGAGGCTGCCGAAAAACTATATCCCAACATCGTCATGATGAGGAGTGGTAATTCTGAACTACGCAAAATGGCGAAAAATTGTGCAGGCCGACTCCCAGTTTTACTCCACCCTCGTTATATAGGGTAGTAAAACTAACATACCCAACGGACGTTGGCGGCATTGTCCATGACGGACGGGTTACGTCCGATGTAGGAACTGGTTCCCTTGGACAGTCCGTCGGGGTCCTTTCCCCAATGATTTTTACCCGGTATGCGCTCGTGTTTAAGTGTTTTTCTTTTCAGATCTACTAGATGTCTATCAAGATAGCCAGCTTGAATGCGAGGGGCTTGAGTGGATCGAGGCGGCTCGCCTGCTTCGTGACCTCCTGTCCTTCGGCGTGGATGTCGCCGCGATCCAAGAGACCCACTTTGTTTGCGAAGTCGACTACGTGTGTGCTGTCCAACGACTTTGTCGTCTATTCAGCATACGGGAGCCGGCATGCCAGAGGAGTTTCTTTGTTGGTCAAGCGTACCCTGGACGCGAGGATCGACCTTGTCCATGTCGGTGCCGAGGGCCGGCTCATCGTGGCCGATATTGCAGTGAAAAGCAAGACGTTCCGGCTGATTGCGGTTTACGCGCCCAACGTTCAAGGTGAGCGAGTCTCTTTCTTTCGGCTGTTGGAGCCCTTCATGGTGAATCCAACACGGCTAATCTTAGTTGGGGACTGGAATAATCCTAACCCCAAATGGGATAGAGGGAGGGGCGCTAGCGGGTGGAGTGGTGGATCGCAGCCTGGTCGATCTGATCGGCGAATTTGGTCTCGTCGATAGATACCGGGTCGATCATCCGGATGGGAGCATGTGGACGTGGACGCATAGTTGGCCTTCTACCCGGGTATCAGCGTACCTGGATAGGATGTTAGTGAGAGAAGCCGACATAGACTTCTTAGAATGTCCAACGTTCCACTGGCTAGGCTACTCGGACCACAAACTCGTTTGTGCCCGGGTGGCGTTAGAATTTAGGCCTAGAATGGCTGGTTACTGGAAGTTCAATCAGTCCTTACTGGACAGGCGGGACTTTCGTGACCAGCTGACTAGAGTAGTTCAGCGGGCGTTAATTGGGCGAGTCATTGGGAGTAAGTGGTGGGCTGGGGCCTTAAGGATAGCATTAGGTCTTTCGCCACCCAATACAGCCAACGGCTCAACCTAGATAAGGCTGCGAAGGCAAAGACACTTAGAGCTAATTCTTGCCCGGGCGGAGGCTGGTGGGGATCCCCTAGAGATAGCCTTAGCCAGGGAGGCCCCGCAGCGCCCGACTAACGAGCGCTACATGGGTCAGGTACTAGGGCCAAGTTAAGCAAGATGTCTTCCGAAGTTGTGAACACAAGTGGAACTGCGCAAGGAAGAAATTTTGCCGTGCCGGCGACCGGTACATTCGAGAGGTGCGCGACCCGGAGGGACATCTCCTAAGGTCCACTGACGACATGCGAGGCTTCCGGCAGCATTTCGAACACTGCTTTACCAAGGAACCTGGTCTCCGCGACGAGGAGTTTCTGCAGCTATTTGGCTGACTTTCCCGGCTTTTGCCGGCTGGGAAGCGGCTAGTTGTGAAGGGGAGATTACGGAGGACGAAATCTACGGCTCGAAGAATACCGGCAGAGGCAAGTCGCTATTTGGAGTTGGGTTTGTCCTATGAATTGTACTTGAGGATGTCGCACCCTTTTGTCCCGGGATCTTGGCTGTCGTGTTCAACCACTGGTTTCGGCAGGGGTCCATCCCCGGTCGGATCACTCAGGGGCGTGATCACGCTGTTGAGAAAGGGCAAGAAGGCTGAGGAATTAGACGATTACAGGCCCATAACTCTGCTAAACACAGAGTTAAAGATTCTGGCCAAGATCCTGACGAATCGCTTGCAGCTAGTTGCCGAGTCTCTGTTGGAACCGGATCAGACTTGTTCTGTGAAGGGGAGAACACAATTCAGAGCAACCTGCACTTGATTCGCACGATCGTAGAGGGTGTAGAAGACGACGATGAGGCCGCGCTGATCAATTTGGATCAGTCCAAGCATTTGATAGGGATTGACCATGGCTACCTGGCTGCTGTCCTGCAGGCCGCCGGATTCAAACCCGACTTGCCGCTGGATTAGCCTCCTGTATCGCTCCCCCCAGGCTGTGGTGCAGGTGAACGGGAAGCTGTCGGGCGCTTTCGCGCTGTCTAGGTCGGTCCGACAGGGTTGTCCACTGTCGTCTCTCCTTTACGTCCGCGCTGGAGCCGCTACTTCGCCGGCTAAGGGACGAGACGCACAGTCCGGTCCTACGTGGAATCGCCGTCCCTGGTGGAGCTCGAGCCAGGGTTTCCGCGTACGCCGATGACGTAACGACCTTTGTGTCCTCCCGCAGGGACATAGGAGGCGGTACAACAGGCGCTTGTACGGTACGAGAAGGTGACAGGGGCCAGAATTAACTGCGACAAGTCATCCGGCTTGCGGTTAGGTGCTCCGAAGGGTGTTTCCCTCCCGGGGCCCTTCGGCTGGACGGACGGGCCGGTCAAGCTCCTCGGAGTTTGGTTCGGTCCGGACTTACAGCTGGAGAAAAAACTGTCAGAAGTACTGGCAAAGGTCGGCGCGTCGGTCAAGATTTGGCGTCGACGGGGTCTCTCCGTGAAGGGCTTGGCGGAGGTGTGTAACACATACCTCTTCCCATGATCCTTTACCGACTGTCAGTACTTCCCCTTTGCGATGATCATGAGAGGCGCTCGAGCGTTTGCTATTCTCCTGCCTGTGGAGAGGACGCAAACACATGGTCAGCAAAGGAGCCTGCTACCTCCGTCCGTGTCAAGGGGGTCTGGAATGCCACACTTGAGGAGCCACGTGCTCGCTTCGAGGTTGGCATTTCTCAGGCGCGCGTTGAAGATCGGTTGCTTGCGGGGGTAGTGAGGGGACATGTTCCCTTGCCTTACCATCACCCCCCGACCCTTTGGCTGACCGTCAGGCCTTGGGTGCGACCGAAATCTGCTCGAATGTCTGGCGGCCTTACAGGATGGCCCACGGTCCAGTGACCTTTCACAGCCTAGGTACCCTATCGGGGATTAGTGGAGGGTGCCGTGAAGGATAAGCTGTGCAGTAAGCTCGGCATGTCGAGAGGGAGTACCGCTCTCATTGGTCTTGGGCGCCGGGTGCGGATTGGCTCAGCAACTCTGAGTTCTCTCTCACCTGGCGATTGGCTCGGAATGGCTTGTCGCTCAATGACAGGCGTTTCGCAATGGGCCTGGCGGATTTGCCAGATTGTGAACGTTGCAACCTTGGAATCAAGGAGACGTCCGGGTGCGCACGCCTTCTTCCATTGTTCGCGCGTTCGCCCGTTGTGGAGCATGTCGGCGAGTTGACTGCTCGTATCGCGCCGCGAGAGCTCGTGCTCATTGATCGCGCATACGCTGTGGACAATGTGTCGCCCCCGTACTCTGGAGTGAAACGGATGGTGTTTCTGTCGCTACTGGCCACGGCTAGAATGGTGATTTGGATGACGCGGGGTTCGGAGGAAGTCTTGCGGGAGGCCGTCTTTCGGATCAGGATCTAATCCGATATTTTGAGCACCAGCTCAAAATGAAGATTAGAACTGAACGGAAACGACTAACCCGACAGTCTTCGGTGAAAGGTGGATAAATGCAGCGAGCCTGGTTCGCGTGGACCGGGGCTAGCCTTGATTTTCTCTTCTAGATCTGCTAGGCGCATCGGGGTGGATTCCGTTGGAACCCCTCCCGTGGTTTAGGTAAGATGTTCTTTGTGTACCTAGTTAATGTGAGTGAATGTATTTGTCCTAGCCTGTTCCCGGCTCCATTGCTTTTGTTATGATCCAGTTCGAGATTCCCACTGACCATTGTTATTTTGTCCCGTTTTATTCTCGGCTGGCCGCCTTATATATTCTCCAGTCCAATTTATTTTGTACCCAGCTTCTCCATTCCCCAGAAAGAGAGCGGCTTGATTTTGTCTCTACAGGCAGAATACAGTGGCCTCTTTAATTACGAGGGTGTGTTTGGGTCTTATTAACATGATGTATATGCATTTATTTGAATTGTTTTATGTTTTGGGAACTTTTTGTTTTCTTCATACCCCTGCCCATCATGACATTCCATTTCATGTAAAATTTTTAAAGTTATTTTTGCAAACTATTGTAAATATTCACAAATTTTTATATACACATTTGGGGCGTTTTGTAGGTCCTCGGTATGTTATTTTTTATGACATTTTTGGTGTATGATAAGTAAGAGTGGTGATGGACAAATTCTTATGGTGAATGAGAACCATTGTAACGCATGTATGGGTCGTGATTCTGATTAGCTAGGTATAGGATAGAGTACTACACCAACCCGAGTTTTTCTTCCCCTCCCAATTTTCGGCCTTGAGCCACAATTTGTATTTTTACAAATAAATAAAACCAGCCGCTTCCCACCCGGGATTTTGTGTTGTATTGTGTTGTTCTGTAATAAGAAGCTCAAAGCGTAGCATTTGTTCCGCAGTGATATTTGCCATTGCTTTGTGTCTTGGGCAATACCGTTTTCCAGCCCGAGTTTATTGCTCGGGCCAGCGTAAAAGTAGTGTTCTTCGGGAACGCGAAACACCGGGAAGCAGTTGTCCGGTGTAAGGGCCGCAGGAGGCATGGCCTCCGATGGGCCGGATAACAACACTCCTCTCACCATGGCGTCGGTGGGAGGCACGGAGGGGGACTGGCGCTTACCGCCAGCTACACCAACACCCCCCGCACCAGAAGCACCCGAAGCACCCGGATTACCTGGACTACCAAGACTACCGGCACTACCGGCGGCACCAGTATCTCCAGTTCCCTCCACGTCGGCGGAAGTTGTGCAGCAGAAACCAGCAGCAGCGGTACCCACCAACATGGCATGGAAGGAGTGGCACCATCCAGAAAGTACTCAAGGGCGCTGCGTACTACGAATCCCTCAAGGACAAGTACGCTGAGTACGTGAAGGGAGCGGAAATCCTCCCGATACCAGAGACGCTGAGCGAGATCGAGCCCAGGATCCTCTCCCTGCTGACCAAGGACCTGAAAAGCCACAAACTCATCGGAGTCAGCAGGGACGCCATAGAGGAGGCCATCAAAGCCCTCAAAATCAACGGCAAGATGGTGGCTAGGCGCAGCTACGCCACGTGGGACGTCCTGCTCAGCACCGCCGACGAGGCCAAAAAACTGGCCGGCACCACCATGCAGACCAAGACCCTGCTACTGGAAACTGAGCAGGGCACGCGCAGAACCAAGATCACCCTGCACGGAGTGCCCATGGCCACCCACCAGACCAAGGTCGGCGTTTTCTTCACTCAGTACGGCAGGGTCGAGCAGCAAAGGTGCTCACCTCAAAGCAGGGCTTCTTGACTGGCGACTTCATCCTGCAGGCGACGGTCGCTCGCGAAAAGTTGGCCAAAATCCCCAACAGCTACCAACGTGGTGGGAGAAGGATCTACGTCGTCGGGAGGGCAGGAAGCCCTTCTGCTGGGTCTGCGGAGACTCCAACCACGTGGCCAGAGAGTGCCCCACCAAGAACCCGGCACCCAAGACCCAACCTCCGCAGACGACCGCTGCCGCCGCTGCTACTACAGGCAGAAAAGCCGGAAAAACCGGCACAAACTGTAAAAACGTCGGCGGAGCAAAGGAGGGAGAATGGAAGACGGTTGGCAAGAGAGGAACCAAACCCAAGAGCCAACCGTCGGCGGAAAAGCAACCCGCCAAAGCAGCAGCAGTGCCAGCGTCCCCTCCTGCGCCCCTCTCCAAGCCAAAGAGTCGGCAACTCCTCCAGGAAGAAGGCGACGACACCCTCGCCAACCAAACAGGACGCCCCGTAAAGGAAACCCAAACCCCCGACGGAGGAGCGGATGAGGTCGGCTCAGCGGCACAAATCCAAGAGCCTCTTCCCTAAAAAGAAACAGAGAGGAGGAAGAACAGCAGCAGCAACACAGCATCAAGATGCAGTGATAGAGCAGAAGCAGCGACAGGAAGACGCATGCAGCCGTCTCGCTACCTGGTCTCCGGAGAGGCCAAAAGACACTTATGCCAAAAAGGCAAGCAGCCTCCCATCTTCCCCCTCAAAAAAATCAGCAAACATCTCTCCTTTCCCCAGTCCCCGGTCTTCAAGCTGACCCCACTTACACCAAGGAAAACTCTCCCCCACTCCCACCCCTTCCTACAACGTCCCAGCCCAGAAAGAAAAGACTTCTCCTGAGTGGGCGAAGCCCTAATGAAAATAGACTCAAAGGACGTTGCTAGGAGTGAGCGCCTGTGGCAGGCACTTTGAAGCCACTCCTCAAGCTCAAAGAGGTCAACGGCAAGTCGTCCGAAGACCTGTCTAACTTCCCCGACGCCCCGGGTAATTACCCCCTCATCAGACCACAGGGGGCAACTGCGCGTGGGATCACGGAGGCTGCCGAAAAACTATATCCCAACATCGTCATGATGAGGAGTGGTACTCCGAACTACGCAAAATGGCGAAAAATTGTGCAGGCCGACTCCCAGTTTTACTCCACCCCTGTTATATAGGGTAGTAAAATCCAACATACCCAACGGACGCTGGCGGCATTGTCCATGACGGACGGGTTACGTCCGATGTAGGAACTGGTTCCCTTGGACAGTCCGTCGGGGTCCTTTCCCCAACAATGGATTACCTTAGTATGCGCTCGTTTAAGTGTTTTCTCTTTCAGATCTACTAGATGTTCATCAAGATAGCCAGCTTGAATGCGAGGGGCTTGAGGATCAGTAAGGCGGCTCGCCTGCTTCGTGACCTCCTGTCCTTCGGCGTGGATGTCGCCGCGATCCAAGAGACCCACTTTGTTTGCGAAGTCGACTCGTGTGTGCTGTCCAACGACTTTGTCGTCTATTCAGCATACGGAGCCGGCATGCCAGAGGAGTTTCTTTGCTGGTCAAGCGTACCCTGGACGCGAGGATCGACCTTGTCCATGTCGGTGCCGAGGGCCGGCTCATCGTGGCCGATATTGCAGTGAAAAGCAAGACGTTCCGGCTGATTGCGGTTTACGCGCCCAACGTTCAAGGTGGAGCGAGTCTCTTCTTCGGCTGCTGGAGCCCTTCATGGTGAATCCAACACGGTTAATCTTAGTTGGGGACTGGAATGCCATCCCCCCCAAAATGGCGAGAGGGAGGCGCTAGCGGGTGGAGTGGTGATCGCAGCCTGGTCGATCTGATCGGCGAATTTGGTCTCGTCGATAGATACCGGGTCGATCATCCGGATGGGAGCATGTGGACGTGGACGCATAGTTGGCCTTCTACCTGGTATCAGCGTACCTGATAGATGTTTATAGCTGACATAGACTTCTTAGAATGTCCAACGTTCCACTGGCTAGGCTACACTGACCACAAACTCGTTTGTGCCCGGGTGGCGTTAGAATTTTAGGCCTAGAATGGCTGGTTACTGGAAGCTCAATCAGTCCTTACTGGACAGGCGGGATTCTTTTCGTGACCAGCTGACTAGAGTAGTTCAGCGGGCGTTAATTGGGCGAGTCATTGGGAGTAAGTGAGGGCTAGGCCTTAAGGATAGCATTATCTCTTTTCGCCACCCAATACAGCCAACGGCTCAACCTAGATAAGGCTGCGAAGGCAAAGACACTTAGAGCTAATTTCGCCCGGGCGGAGGCTGGTGGGGATCCCCTAGAGATAGCCTTAGCTAGAGGCCCCGCAGCGCCCGACTAACGAGCGCTACATGGGTCAGGTAATTAGGGCTAAGTTAAGCAAGATGTCTTCCGAAGCTGTGAACATGGGCGCGGAACTGCGCAAGGAAGAAATTCTGCCGTGCCGGCGACCGGTACATTCGAGAGGTGCGCGACCCGGAGGGACATCTCCTAAGGTCCACTGACGACATGTGCGAGGCTTTCCGGCAGCATTTCGAACACCGCTTCACCAAGGAACCTGGTCTCCGCGACGAGGAGTTTCGGCAGCTATTTGGCTGACTTTCCTCGGCTTTTGCTGAAGCGGCTAGCTGTGAAGGGGAGATTACGGAGGACGAAGTCTACGTGGCCTTGAAGAAGGTCGGCAGAGGCAAGTCATGGGTTGGATGGTTGCCCCTATAGATTATAGCAGATGTGCTGTACTGTCCGATCGCAGCGTCATTCGTTTCAACCACGCAGTTCCGGCGAGGTCCATCCCGGTCGGATGTAGAGGCGTGATCACTGTTGAAAAAGGGCAAGTTGGGAAGGTGGAGCGGGTACAGGCCCCCGCCGCTCTTAAACACAGGTTAAGATTCTGGCCGAATCCCCTACTGACGAATCGCTTGTCAGTTGCCGAGTCTCTCGTTGAACCGGATCGAACTTGTTCGAGCAATTCAGAACGCCTGCCCTTAGTTCATGATCAGCGGGGTGCCGAGCCGGCAGTGGGGCCGCCGCCTGATCCGTTTGGATGATCCAAGGCATTTGGGCTTAGGATTGACCATGGCTACCTGGCTGCTGTCCTGCAGGCCGCCGTTCGAAGCCCGACTTCAGCCCATGGATGCCGCCTCTGTGGCTCCCCCGGGCTGTGGTGCCGGGTGGGCAGGAGGCTGCGCCAGGCCGCCTTTGCTTTCCTCTGAGTCGGTCAAGCAGGGTTGTCACTGTCGTCTCTCCTTTGTCCTGGCCGCGGGCCCGCCCTTCCTTGCTCCTTCAGGGACGAGACACTGCTGGTCTGGTCTCGCGGGTCACCGTACCTCCAAGGTGGAGCTCGGCCCAGGGTTTCCCTGCTTGCCGACGACACCTTAACATTGCCCCTTTGTCTCCCACCGGGGTCATGGGAACGGTACAACAGGCAGCGCTTTCGCACCGGTGCAAGAGGCAAGCAGGGGCCAGGGTCAGCACCGACGAGTCATCCAGCTTGCAGTTGGGTGCCTGGAAAGGTGTTCCCCTCCCCGTTATCCCGACTCAGACCGGACTTCAGTCCAGCTCCTCGTTTGGACACAAGTCCCAGGCTGCAACTGAGCTTGGTCAGAAATGCCTTGAGGTCGGCCTGGTGGGTAAAGTTTTGGCGTCGACGGGGTCTCTCGTGAGGGGCTTGGCGGAGGTGTGTAACATGTCTCCTGCATGATCCTTTACCGACTGTCAGTACTTCCCCTTTGCGATGATCATGAGAAGAGCGCTCGAGCGTTTGCTATTCTCCTGCCTGTGGAGAGGACGCAAACACATGGTCAACAAAGGCCTGCCCTCACGTCCGTGTCAAGGGGGTCTGGGAATACCACACTTGAGGAACCACGTGCTCACGCTTGAGGTTGGCATTTCTCAGGCTGCGTTGGAGGAAGATCGTTTGCTACGGGAGTGAGGCGTGGGAGCATATTCCGCACCTTACCATCCACCCCCGACCCTTTGGCCTGACCGTCTCGAACTTGGGTGCGACCGAGCCTGCTCGAATGTCTGGCGGCCTTACAGGCCATTCCACAGTCCAGTGACCTTTCACAGCCTAGGAAAATCTTCTATCGGGGATTAGTGGAGGGTGCCGTGAAGGATAAGCTGTGCAGTAAGCTCGGCATGTCGAGAGTGGAGTACCGCTCTATTGGTCTTGGGCGCCGGGTGCGGATTGGCTCCAGCAACTCTGAGTTCTCTCTCACCTGGCGATTGGCTCGGAGTGGCTTGTCGCTCAATGACAGGCGTTTCGCAATGGGCCTGGCGGATTTGCCAGATTGTGAACGTTGCAACCTTGGAATCAAGGAGACGTCTGCGCACGCCTTCTTCCATTGTTCGCGCGTTCGCCCGTTGTGGGAGCATGTCGGCGAGTTGACTGCTCGTATCGCGCCGCGAGAGCTCGTGCTCATTGATCGCGCATACGCTGTGGACAATGTGTCGCCCCCGTACTCTGGAGTGAAACGGATGGTGTTTCTGTCGCTACTGGCCACGGCTAGAATGGTGATTTGGATGACGCGTCTGGAGGAAGTCTTGCGGGGAGGCCGTCTTTCGGATCAGGATCTAATCCGATATTTTGAGCACCAGCTCAAAATGAAGATTAGAACTGAACGGAAACGACTGCACCCGACAGTCTTCGGTGAAAGGTGGATAAATGCAGCGAGCCTGGTTCGCGTGACCGGGGCTAGCCTTGATTTTCTCTTCTAGATCTGCTAGGCGCATCGGGGTGGATTCCGTTGGAACCCCTCCCGTGGTTTAGGTAAGATGTTCTTTTGTGTACCTAGTTAATGTGAGTGAATGTATTTGTCCTAGCCTGTTCCCGGCTCCATTGCTTTTGTTATGATCCAGTTCGAGATTCCCACTGACCATTGTTATTTTGTCCCGTTTTATTCTCGGCTGGGTCAGCCTTATATATTCTCCAGTCCAATTTATTTTGTACCCAGCTTCTCCATTCCCCTTAGAAAGAGAGCGGCTTGATTTTGTCTCTACAGGCAGAATACAGTGGCCTCTTTAATTACGAGGGTGTGTTTGGGTCTTATTAACATGATGTATATGCATTTATTTGAATTGTTTCATGTTTTGGGAACTTTTTGTTTTCTTCATACCCCTGCCCATCATGACATTCCATTTCATGTAAAAAATTTTTAAAGTTATTTTTGCAAACCATTGTAAATATTCACAAATTTTTATATACACATTTGGGGCGTTTTGTAGGTCCTCGGTATGTTATTTTTGCGACATTTTTGGTGCATGATAAGTAAGAGTGGTGATGGACAAATTTTATGGTGAATGAGAACCATTGTAACGCATGTATGGGTCGTGTTTCTGATTAGCTAGGTATAGGATAGAGTACTGAAGACCAAACCGAGTTTTTCTTCCCCCTCCCAATTTTCGGCCTTGAGCCACAATTTGTATTTTTACAAATAAATAAAACCAGCCGCTTCCCACCCGGGATTTTGTGTTGTATTTCGTGTTGTTTTTTGTAATAAGAAGCTCAAAGCGTAGCATTTGTTCCGCAGTGATATTTGCCATTGCTTTGTGTCTTGGGCAACTGTTTCCAGCCCGAGCTATTGCTCGGGCCAGCGTAAAAGTAGTGTTCTTCGAACGCGAAACACCGGGAAGCAGTTGTCCGGTGTAAGGCCACGTAGGAGGCATGGCCTCCGATGGGCCGGATAACAACACTCCTCTCACCATGGCGTCGGTGGGAGGCACGGAGGGGGACTGGCGCTTACCGCCAGCTACACCAACACCCCGCACCAGAAGCACCCGAAGCACCCGGATACCTGGACTACCAAGACTACCGGCACTACCGGCGGCACCAGTATCTCCAGTTCCCTCCACGTCGGCGGAAGTTGTGCAGCAGAACAGCAGCAGCGGTACCCACCAACATGGCAT
This sequence comes from Ascarosepion bandense, assembly GCA_037127315.1. Classification (NCBI taxonomy): domain Eukaryota; kingdom Metazoa; phylum Mollusca; class Cephalopoda; order Sepiida; family Sepiidae; genus Ascarosepion; species Ascarosepion bandense. The sequence goes on from JBBBDQ010011390.1 coordinate 21,310, forward strand.
GGAAGGAGGGCACCATCCAGAAAGTACTCAAGGGCGCTGCGTACTACGAATCCCTCAAGGACAAGTACGCTGAGTACGTGAAGGGAGCGGAAATCCTCCCGATACCAGAGACGCTGAGCGAGATCGAGCCCAGGATCCTCTCCCTGCTGACCAAGGACCTGAAAAGCCACAAACTCATCGGAGTCAGCAGGGACGCCATAGAGGAGGCCATCAAAGCCCCCAACACCGCAAGATGGTGGCTAGGCGCAGCTACGCCACGTGGGACGTCCTGCTCAGCACCGCCGACGAGGCCAAAAAACTGGCCGGCACCACCATGCAGACCAAGACCCTGCTACTGGAAACTGAGTACATGGGCACGCGCATCACCAAGATCACCCTGCACGGAGTGCCCATGGACATCTCACCAGACCATGTCGGCGTTTTCTTCCACCAGTACGGCAGGGTCGAGGAAGTAAAGGCGCTCACCTCAAAGCAGGGCTTCTTGACTGGCGACTTCATCCTGCAGGCGACGGTCGCTCGCGAAAAGTTGGCCAAAATCCCCAACATTACTGAACTGCAGGGGGAGAAGGATCTACGTCGTCGTGGAGGGCAGGAAGCTCTTCTTCTGCTGGGTCTGCGGAGACTCCAACCACGTGGCCAGGGAGTGCCCCACCAAGAATCCGGCACCCAAGACCCAACCTCCGCAGACGACTGCCGCCGCCGCCGCCACTACAGCAGAAAGCCGGAAAACCGGCACAACCAAAAACGGCCCGGCGGAGCAAAAGGAGGGAGAATGGAAGACGGTTGGCAAGAGAGGAACCAAACCCAAGAGCCAACCGTCGGCGGAAAAGCAACCTGCCAAAGCAGCAGTGCCAGCGTCCCCTCCTGCGCCCTCTCCCAAGCCAAAGGAGTCGGCAACTCTCCCAGGAAGAAGGCGACGACACCCTCGCCAACCAGCAGGACGCCCTGCAGGCGAAAACCAAAAAACCCCCGACGGAGGAGCGCATGGAGGTCGGCTCAGCGGCACAACCAAGAGCCTCTTCCTGAAAAGAAACAGAGAGGAGGAAGAACAGCAGCAGCAACACAGCACCAAGATGCAGCGGAGGAGCAGAAGCAGCTACAGAAAGACGCATGCAGCCGTCTCGCTACCCGGGGTCTCCGGAGAGGCCAAAAGACACTTATGCCAAAAAAGGCAAGCAGCCTCCCGTCTTTCCTCAAAAAAATCAGCAAACATCTCTCTTTTTCTCCTAGTCCCCGGTCTTCAAGCTGACCCCACTTACACCAAGGAAAACTCTCTCCCCCACTCCCACCCCCTCTCCTACTACGTCCCAGCCCAGAAAGAAAAAAGATTCTCCCGAGGGGCGAAGCCCTAATAAAAATAGACTCAAAGGACGCAGCTAGGGAGTGGAATGCACAAAGGCGTGCACTTTTGAAGCCACTCCTCGCTTCCCAAAGATATCACCGCAAGTCGTCCGAAGACCCGTTCAACTTCCCCGACGCCCCGGGGTAATTACCCTCATCAGGACTACAGGGGGCAACCTGTGCGTGGGATCACGTGGAGGCTGCCGAAAAACTTTATCCCAACATCGTCATGATGAGGAGTGGTACTCCTGAACTACGCAAAATGGCGAAAAATTGTGCAGGCCGACTCCTAGTTTTACTCCACCTCGTTATATAGGGTAGCTAACATACCCAACGGACGTTGGCGGCATTGTCCATGACGGACGGGTTACGTCCGATGTAGGAACTGGTTCCTTGACAGTCCGTCGGGGTCCTTTCCCCAATGATTTTTACCCGGTATGCGCTCGTGTTTAAGTGTTTTCTCTTTTCAGATCTACTAGATGTCTATCAAGATAGCCAGCTTGAATGCGAGGGGCTTGAGGGATCGGGGTAAGGCGGCTCGCCTGCTTCGTGACCTCCTGTCCTTCGGCGTGGATGTGGCCGCGATCCAAGAGACCCACTTGTTTAAGAAGTCGACTCGCTGTCCAACGACTTTGTCGTCTATTCAGCATACGGAGCCGGCATGCCAGAGGAGTTTCTTTGCTGGTCAAGCGTACCCTGACGCGAGGATCGACCTTGTCCATGTCGGTGCCGAGGGCCGGCTCATCGTGGCCGATATTGCAGTGAAAAGCAAGACGTTCCGGCTGATTGCGGTTTACGCGCCCAACGTTCAAGGTGAGCGAGTCTCTTTCTTTCGGCTGTTGGAGCCCCTTCATGGTGAATCCAACACGGCTAATCTTAGTTGGGGACTGGAATGCCATCCTAACCCCCAAATGGGATAGAGGGAGGGGCGCTAGCGGGTGGAGGGTGATCGCAGCCTGGTCGATCTGATCGGCGAATTTGGTCTCGTCGATAGATACCGGGTCGATCATCCGGATGGGAGCATGTGGACGTGGACGCATAGTTGGCCTTCTACCCGGGTATCAGCGTACCTGGATAGGATGTTAGTGAGAGAAGCCGACATAGACTTTAGAATGTCCAACGTTCCACTGGAAGAAGCTACTCGGACCACAAACTCGTTTGTGCCCGGGTGGCGTTAGAATTTAGGGCCTAGGAATGGCTGGTTACTGGAAGTTCAATCAGTCCTTACTGGACAGGCGGGACTTTTCGTGACCAGCTGACTAGAGTAGTTCAGCGGGGCGTTAATTGGGCGAGTCAGAGTAAGTGGTATTAGCCTTATGATAGCATTAGGTCTTTCGCCACCCAATACAGCCAACGGCTCAACCTAGATAAGGCTGCGAAGGCAAAGACACTTAGAGCTAATTTCGCCCGGGCGGAGGCTGGTGGGGATCCCCTAGAGATAGCCTTAGCCAGGAGGCCTGCAGCGCCCGACTAACGAGCGCTACATGGGTCAGGTAACAGGGCTAAGTTAAGCAAGATGTCTTCCGAAGCTGTGAACATGGGCGCGGAACTGCGCAAGGAAGAAATTGCCGTGCCGGCGACCGGTACATTCGAGAGGTGCGCGACCCGGAGGGACATCTCCTAAGGTCCACTGACGACATGTGCGAGGCTTTCCGGCAGCTTCGAACACCGCTTCACCAAGGAACCTGGTCTCCGCGACGAGGAGTTTCGCAGCTATTTGGCTGACTTTCCCCGGCTTTTGCCGGCTGAAGCGGCTAGTACAGAAGGGAGATTACGGAGGACGAAATCTATGGCCTTGAAGAAGGTCGGCAGAGGCAAGTCGCCAGGTTTGGATGGTTTGCCCTAAGGAATTGTACTTGAGGATGTCGCACCTTTTTGTCCCGATCTTGGTTGTCGTGTTCAACCACTGGTTTCGCAGGGGTCCATCCCCGGTCGGATCACCAGGGGCGTGATCACGCTGTTGAGAAAGGGCAAGAAGGTTGGGAGGGAATTAGACGATTACAGGCCCATAACTCTGCTAAACACAGAGTTAAAGATTCTACAGATCCTGACGAATCGCTTGCAGCTAGTTGCCGAGTCTCTGTTGGAAACCGGGATCAGACTTGTTCTGTGAAGGAGAACAATTCAGAAAGCAACCTGCACTTGATTCGCACGATCGTAGAGGGTGTAGAAGACGACGATGAGGCCGCGCTGATCAATTTGGATCAGTCCAAGGCATTTGATAGGATTGACCATGGCTACCTGGCTGCTGTCCTGCAGGCCGCCGGATTCAAACCCGACTTCAGCCGCTGGATTAGCCTCCTGTATCGCTCCCCCAGGCTGTGGTGCAGGTGAACGTGTGGCTGTCGGGCGCTCTCTGCGCTGTCCAGGTCGGTCCGACAGGGTTGTCCACTGTCGTCTCTCCTTTACGTCCTGGCGTTGGAGCCGCTACTTCGCCGGCTAAGGGACGAGACGCACAGTCCGGTCCTACGTGGAATCGCCGTCCCTGGTGGAGCTCGAGCCAGGGTTTCCGCGTACGCCGATGACGTAACGACCTTCGTGTCCTCCCGCAGGGACATAGAGGCGGTACAACAGGCGCTTGTACGGTACGAGAAGGTGACAGGGGCCAGAATTAACTGCGACAAGTCATCCGGCTTGCGGTTAGGTGCCTGGAAGGGTGTTTCCCTCCCGGGGCCCTTCGGCTGGACGGACGGGCCGGTCAAGCTCCTCGGAGTTTGGTTCGGTCCGGACTTACAGCTGGAGAAAAACTGGTCAGAAGTACTGGCAAAGGTCGGCGTCGGGTCAAGATTTGGCGTCGACGGGGTCTCTCCGTGAAGGGCTTGGTGGAGGTGTAACACATACCTCTTTCCCATGATCCTTTACTGACTGTCAGTATCCCCTTTGCGATGATCATGAGAAGGCGCTCGAGATGGTTATTCTCCTGCCTGTGGAGAGGACGCAAACACATGGTCAGCAAAGGAGCCTGCCACTTCCGTCCGTGTCAAGGGGGTCTGGGAATGCCACACTTGAGGAGCCACGTGCTCGCTTCGAGGTTGGCATTTCTCAGGCGCGCGTTGAAGATCGGTTGCTTGCGGGGGTAGTGAGGGACATGTTCCCTTGCCTTACCATCACCCCCCCGACCCTTTGGCTGACCGTCAGGCCTTGGGTGCGACCGAAATTCCTGCTCGAATGTCTGGCGGCCTTACAGGCCATTCCACGGTCCAGTGACCTTCACAGCCTAGAAAAGTACCTTTCTATCGGGGATTAGTGGAGGGTGCCGTGAAGGATAAGCTGTGCAGTAAGCTCGGCATGTCGAGAGTGGAGTACCGCTCTCATTGGTCTTGGGCGCTGGTGCGGATTGGCTCAGCAACTCTGAGTTCTCTCTCACCTGGCGATTGGCTCGGAATGGTTTGTCGCTCAATGACAGGCGTTTCGCAATGGGCCTGGCGGATTTGCCAGATTGTGAACGTTGCAACCTTGGAATCAAGGAGACGTCTGCGCACGCCTCTTCCATTGTTCGCGCGTTCGCCCGTTGTGGGAGCATGTCGGCGAGTTGACTGTTCATATCGCGCCGCGAGAGCTCGTGCTCATTGATCGCGCATACGCTGTGGACAATGTGTCGCCCCCGTACTCTGGAGTGAAACGGATGGTGTTTCTGTCGCTACTGGCCACGGCTAGAATGGTGATTTGGATGACGCGTCTGGAGGAAGTCTTGCGGGGAGGCCGTCTTTCGGATCAGATCTAATCCGATATTTTGAGCACCAGCTCAAAATGAAGATTAGAATTTTCAACGGAAACGACTGCACCCGACAGTCTTCGGTGAAAGGTGGATAAATGCAGCGAGCCTGGTTCGCGTGACCGGGGCTAGCCTTGATTTTCTCTTTCTAGATCTGCTAGCATCGGGGGTGGATTCCGTTGGAACCTCCTCCCGTGGTTTAGGTAAGATGTTCTTTTGTGTACCTAGTTAATGTGAGTGAATGTATTTGTCCTAGCCTGTTCCCGGCTCCATTGCTTTTGTTATGATCCAGTTCGAGATTCCCACTGACCATTGTTATTTTGTCCCGTTTTATTCTCGGCTGGGTCAGCCTTATATATTCTCCAGTCCAATTTATTTTGTACCCAGCTTCTCCATTCCCCTTAGAAAGAGAGCGGCTTGATTTTGTCTCTACAGGCAGAATACAGTGGCCTCTTTAATTACGAGGGTGTGTTTGGGTCTATTAACATGATGTATATGCATTTATTTGAATTGTTTTATGTTTTGGGAACTTTTTGTTTTCTTCATACCCCTGCCCATCATGACATTCCATTTCATGTAAAAATTTTTAAAGTTATTTTTGCAAACTATTGTAAATATTCACAAATTTTTATATACACATTTGGGGCGTTTTGTAGGTCCTCGGTATGTTATTTTTAGTGACATTTTTGGTGCATGATAAGTAAGAGTGGTGATGGACAAATTTTATGGTGAATGAGAACCATTGTAACGCATGTATGGGTCGTGATTCTGATTAGCTAGGTATAGGATAGAGTACTGAAGACCAACCCGAGTTTTTCTTCCCCCTCCCAATTTTCGGCCTTGAGCCACAATTTGTATTTTTACAAATAAATAAAACCAGCCACTTCCCACCCGGGATTATGTTGTATTTCGTGTTGTTTTTTGTACAAAGCTTCAAAGCGTAGCATTTGTTCCGCAGTGATATTTGCCATTGCTTTGTGTCTTGGGACCGTTTTCCAGCCCGAGTTTATTGCTCGGGCCCGCGTAAAAGTAGTGTTCTTCGGAACGCGAAACACCGGGAAGCAGTTGTCCGGTGTAAGGGCCACGTAGGAGGCAGGCGGTCCAAAGGGCCGGGATAACAACACCTTCCTCACCATGGCGTCGGTGGGAGGCACGGAGGGGGACTGGCGCTACCGCCAGCCACGCCAACACCCCCGCACCAGAAGCACCTGAAGCACCCGGATTACCTGGACTACCAAGACTACCGGGCACTACCGGCGGCACCAGTATCTCCAGTTCCCTCCACGTCGGCGGAAGTTGTGCAGCAGAAACCAGCAGCAGCGGTACCCACCAACATGGCATGGAAGGAGGGCACCATCCAGAAAGTACTCAAGGGCGCTGCGTACTACGAATCCCTCAAGGACAAGTACGCTGAGTACGTGAAGGGAGCGGAAATCCTCCCGATACCAGAGACGTTGA
>JBBBDQ010011391.1:0-18070 GCA_037127315.1 Ascarosepion bandense
GCGAGATCGAGCCCAGGATCTCTCCCTGCTGACCAAGGACCTGGAAAAGCCACAAACTCATCGAGTCAGCAGGGACGCGCCATAGAGGAGGCCATCAAAGCCCTCAAAATCAACGGCAAGATGGTGGCTAGGCAGCTACGCCACGTGGGACGTCCTGCTCAGCACCGCCGACGAGGCCAAAACTGGCCGGCACCACCACAGACCAAGACCCTGCTACTGGAAACTGGAGTACATGGGCACGCGCAGAACCAAGATCACCCTGCACGGAGTGCCCATGGACATCTCACCAGACCATGTTTATGTTTTCTTCATCAGTACGGCAGGGTCGAGGAAGTAAAGGCGCTCACCTCAAAGCAGGGCTTCTTGACTGGCGACCATCCCGCAGGCGACGGTCGCTCGCGAAAAGTTGGCCAAAATCCCCAACATTATCAACTGCAGGGGAGAAGGATCTACGTCGTCGTGGAGGGCAGGAAGCCCTTCTGCTGGGTCTGCGGAGACCCAACCACGTGGCCAGGGAGTGCCCAACCAAGAATCTGGCACCCAAGACCCAACCTCCGCAGACGACCGCCGCCGCCGCCGCTACTACAGCAGGAAAAGCCGGCAAAACCGGCACACCAAAAACGGCTCGGCGGAGCAAAAGGAGGGAGAATGGAAGACGGTTGCTGGCAAGAGAGGAACCAAACCCAAGAGTCAACCGTCGGCGTGAAAAGCAACCTGTCAAAGCAGCAGCAGCCGGCGTCCTCCGGCGCCTTCTCCCGGCTAAAGGAGTCGGCAGCTCCTCCCAGGAAGAAGGCGACGACACCCTCGCCAACCAGAGCAGGACGCCCTGCAGGCGAAACCCAAAACCTCGACGGAGGAGCGGATGCAGTCGCTCGCCGGCACAACCACAGCCTCTTCCTGAAAAGAAACAGAGAGGAGGAAGAACAGCAGCAGCAACACAGCACCAAGATGCAGCGGAGGACAGGCTACGACAGAAAGACGCATGCAGCGTCCCCGGCTACCCGGGTCTCCGGAGAGGCCAAAAGACACTTAAAAAGCAAAAGGCACAGCCTCCTGTCTTTCCCCCCTCAAAAAAAAAAATCAGCAAACATCTCTCCTTTCCCAGTCCCTGTCTTCAAGCTGACCCCACTTTACACCAAGGAAAACCTTCTCCCCCCACCCCACCCCCTCCACGTCCCAGCCCAGAAAGAAAAAGACTTCTCCTGAGTGGGCGAAGTCCAATGAAAACAGACTCAAAGGACGTAGTTAGGGGAGTGGAATGCACAAAGGCGCACTTGAAGCCACTCCTCAAGCTCAAAGAGGTCAACGGTAAGTCGTCCGAAGACCCGTTCAACTTCCCCGACGCCCTGGTGGGTAATTGTTGGCCTCATCAGGACTACAGGCAACCTAAAAGTGTGTATCACGTGGAGGCTGCCGAAAAATCCTTATCCCAACACGCCGCGAGGAGTACTCCGAACTACGCAAAATGGCGAAAAATTGTGCAGGCCGACCCCAAAGTTTTACTCCACCTCCTCGTTATATAGGGTAGTAAACTAACATACCCAACGGACGTTGGCGGTATTGTCCATGAGACGGACGGTTACGTCCGATGTAGGAACTGGTTCCCCGACAGTCCGTCGGGGTCCTTTCCCCCAATGATTTTTACCCGTATGCGCTCGTGTTTAAGCGTTTTCTTTTCAGATCTACTAGATGTTCATCAAGACAGCCAGCTTTGAATGCGAGGGGCTTGAGGGATCGGGGGTAAGGCGGCTCGCCTGCTTCGTGACCTCCCGTCCTTCGGCGTGAACGTCGCCATCCAAGAGACCCACTTTGTTTGCGAAGTCGACTCGTGTGTGCTGTCCAACGACTTTGTCGTCTATTCAGCATACGGGAGCCGGACCAGAGGAGTTTCTTGTTGGTCAAGCGTACCCTGACGCGAGGATCGACCTTGTCCATGTCGGTGCCGAGGGCTGGCTCATCGTGGCCGATATTGCAGTGAAAAGCAGGACGTTCCGGCTGATTGGTACCATGCGCCCAACGTCCAAGGTGAGCGAGGCCCTTTCTTTCGGCTGTTGGAGCTCTTTCATGGTGAATCCAATACTTTGGCTAATCTTAGTTGGGGACTGGAATGCCATCCCAACCCCCAAATGGGATAGAGGAGTGGGCGCTAGCGGGTGGAGTGGTGATCGCAGCCTGGTCGATCTGATCGGCGAATTTGGTCTCGTCGATAGATACCGGTCGATATCCGGATGGGAGCATGTGGACGTGGACGCATAGCTGGCCTTCTACCCGGGTATCATACCTGGATAGGATGTTAGTGAGAGAAGCCGACATACTTCTGAATGTCCAACGTTCCACTGGCTAGGCCGCTCGGACCACAAACTCGTTTGTGCCCGGGTGGCGTTAGAATTTAGGCCTAGAATGGCTGGTTACTGAAGTTCAATCAGTCCTTACTGGACAGGCGGACTTTCGTGACCAGCTGACTAGAGTAGTTCAGCGGTAATAATTGGGCGAGTCATTGGGAGTAAGTGGGTGGCTAGCCTTAAGGATAGCATTAGGGTCTTTCTGCCACCCAACACAGCCAACGGCTCAACTTAGATAAGGCTGGTGAAGGCAAAGACACTTAGAGCTAATTTCGCCCGGGCGGAGGCTGGTGGGGATCCCAGACAGCCTTAGCCAGGAGGTTCTGCAGCGCCCGACTAACGAGCGCTACATGGGTCAGGTAATTAGGCTAAGTTAAGCAAGATGTCTTCCGAAGTTGTAGTCATGGGTGCGGAACTGCGCAAGGAAGAAATCGCCGTGCCGGCGACCGCAATATTCGAGAGGTGCGCGACCCGAGGACATCTCCCAAGGTCCACTGACGACATGTGCGAGGCTTTCCCGCATTTCGAACACCGCTTTACCAAGGAACCCGGTCTCCCGGCGGACGAGGAGTTTCGTAGCTATTTGGCTGACTTTCTCTCGGCTTGCCGGCTGAAGCGGCGAAGGTGAAGGGAGATTATGGAGGACGAAATCTACGTGGCCTTGAAGAAGGTCGGCAGAGGCAAGTCGCCAGGTTTGGATGGTTTGCCCTATGAATTGTACTTGAGGATGCTTGCCCTTTTTGTCCCGATCTTATTGTCGTGTTCAACCACTGGTTTCGCAGGGGGTTCATCCTCGGTTTGGATCACCAGGGGCGTGATCACGCTGTTGAGAAAGGGCAAGAAGGTTGGAGGAATTAGACGATTACAGGCCTATAACCTCTGCTAAACACAGAGTTAAAGATTCTGGCCAAGATCCTGACGAATCGCTTGCAGCTAGTTGTCGAGGTCTCTCAAGTTGAACCGGATCAGACTTGTTCTGTGAAGGAGAACAAAATTCAGAGCAACCTGCACTTGACCTGCACGATCGTAGAGGGTGTAGAAGACGACGATGAGGTCATGCTGATCAATCATCAGTCCAAGGCATTTGATAGGATTGACCATGGCTACCTGGCTGCTGTCCTGCAGGCCGCCGGATTCAAACCCGACTTCGGCCGCTGGACTAGCCTCCTGTATCGCTCCCCCCAGGCCGGTGCAGGTGAACGGGAGCCGTCGGGCGCCATGCTGTCTAGGTCGGTCCGACAGGGTTGTCCACTGTCGTCTCTCCTTTACGTCCTGGCGCCGAGCCGCTACTGCCGGCTAAGGGACGAGACGCACAGTCCGGTCCTACGTGGAATCGCCGTCCCTGGTGGAGCTCGAGCCAGGGTTTCCGCGTACGCCGATGACGTAACGACCTTTGTGTCCTCCCCGCAGGACATAGAGGCGGTACAACAGGCGCTTGTACGGTACGAGAAGGACAGGGGCCAGAATTAACTGCGACAAGTCATCCGGCTTGCGGTTAGGTGCCCGAAGGGTGCTCTCCCGGGGCCCTTCGGCTGGACGGACGGGCCGGTCAAGCTCCTCGGAGTTTGGTTCGGTCCGGACTTACAGCTGGAGAAAACTGGTCAGAAGTACCGGCAAAAGGTCGGCGCGTCGGTCAAGATTTGGCGTCGACAGGTCTCTCCGTGAAGGGCTTGGCGGAGGTGTAACACATACCTCTTTCCCATGATCCTTTACCGACTGCCGTACTTCCCTTTGCGATGACTGCGAGAAGGCGCTCGAGCGTTTGCTATTCTCCTGCCTGTGGAGAGGACGCAAACACATGGTCAGCAGTTGAGCCCGTTACCTCCGTCCGTGTCAAGGGTCTGGAAACGCCACACTTGAGGAGCCACGCCCGCTTCGAGGTTGGCATTTCTCAGGCGCGCGTTGGAGGAAGATCGGTTGCTTGCGGGGGTAGTGGAGGACATGTTCCTTCGCCTTACCATCACCCCCCGACCCTTTGGTTGACCGTCAGGCCTTGGGTGCGACCGAAATTCTGCTCGAATGTCTGGCGGCCTTACAGCTATTCCACGGTCCAGTGACCTTTCACAGCCTAGGAAAATCTTCTATCGGGGATTAGTGTGGAGGGTGCCAGGAAGGATAAGCTTTGTGCTCGGCATGTCGAGAGTGGAGCACTGCCTCATTGGTCTTGGGCGCCGGGTGCGGATTGGCTCAGCAACCTGAGTTCTCTCACCCGGCGATTGGCTCGGAATGGCTTGTCGCTCAATGACAGGCGTTTCGCAATGGGCCCGGCGGATTTACGCTCGTGAACGTTGCAACCTTTGGAATCATGAGACGTCTGCGCACGCCTTCTTCCATTGTTCGCGCGTTCGCCCGTTGTGGGAGCATGTCGGCGAGTTGATCGCTCGTATCGCGCCGCGAGAGCTCGTGCTCATTGATCGCGCATACGCTGTGGACAATGTGTCGCCCCGTACCTGAGTGAAACGGATGGTGTTTCTGTCGCTACCGGCCACGGCTAGAATGGTGATTGATGACGCGTCTGGAGGAAGTCTTGCGGGGAGGTTGTCTTTTTTCGATCAGGATCTAATCCGATATTTTGAGCACCAGCTCAAATGAAGATTAGAACTGGAACGGAAACGACTGCACCCGACAGTCTTCGGTGAAAGGTGGATAAATGGCAGCGAGCCCGGGTTCGCGGACCAGCTAGCCTTGATTTTCTTCAGATTCAGCAGCATCGGGGTGGATTCCGTTGGAACCCCTCCTGTGGTTTAGGTAAGACGTTCTTTGTGTACCTAGTTAATGTGAGTGAATGTATTTGTCCTAGCCTGTTCCCGGCTCCATTGCTTTTGTTATGATCCAGTTCGAGATTCCCACTGACCATTGTTATTTTTGTCCTGTTTTATTCTCGGCTGTCAGCCTTATATATTCTCCAGTCCAATTTATTTTGTACCCAGCTTCTCCATTCCCCTAGAAAGAGCGGCTTGATTTTGTCTTCATATAGAATACAGTGCCCTTAATATGAGGGTGTGTCAGTCTTATTAACATGATGTATATGCATTTATTTGAATTGTTTTATGTTTTGGGAACTTTTTGTTTTCTTCATACCCCTGCCCATCACAATATCTCCATTCGCAAAATTTTTAAAGTTATTTTTGCAAACTATTGTGTAAATATTCACAAATTTTTATATACACATTTGGGGCGTTTTGTAGGTCCTTTGCATAAGTTATTTTTGCGACATTTTTGAAAAAAATGATAAGTAAGAGAGGAAGATGGACAAAATTTTATGGTGAATGAGAACCATTGTAACGCATGTATGGGTCGTGATTCTGATTAGCTAGGGTATAGGATAGAGTACTGAAGACCAACCCGAGTTTTTCTTCCTCCCAATTTTCGGCCTTGAGCCACAATTTGTATTTTTACAACAACAAACCAGCCACTTCCACCCGATTACTCAAAATGTATTGTGTTGCTTTAACAAGAAGCTCAAAGCGTAGCATTTGTTCCGCAGTGATATTTGCCATTGCTTTGTGTCTGGGCACCGTTTTCCAGCCCGAGTTTATTGCTCGGGCTAGCGTAAAAAAGTTAGTGTTCTTCGGAAATCTTAAACACCGGAAGCAGTTGTTCGGTGGGCGTCACGTAGGAGGCATGGCCTCCGATGGGCCGGATAACAACACCTCTCACTATGGTGCTTGCGGGAGGCACGGAGGGGGACTGAGCCACGTCAGCTACACCAACACCCCGCACCAGAAGCACCTGAAGCACCCGGATTACCTGGACTACCGAGACCACCGAGGCACTACCGGCGGCACCAGTATCTCCAGTTCCTCCACGTCGGCGGAAGTTGTGCAGCAGAAACCCAGCAGCAGCGGTACCCACCAACATGGCATGGAAGCGAGTGGGTACCATCCAGAAAGTACTCAAGGCGCCGGCACTACGAATCCCTCAAGGACAAGTACGCCGAGTACGTGAAGGAGCGGAAATCCCCCGATACCAGAGACGCTGAGCGAGATCGAGCCCAGGATCCTCTCCCTGCTGACCCGAAGCGACCTGAAAAGCCACAAACTCACTGAGTCAGCAGGACGTCATAGAGGAGGCCATCAAAGCCCTCAAAATCAACGGCAAGATGGTGGCTAGCGCAGCTACGCCACGTGGGACGTCCTGCTCAGCACCGCCGACGAGGCCAAAAACTGGTCGGCACCACCATGCAGACCAAGACCCTGCTACTGAAACCGAGTACATGGGCACGCGCAGAACCAAGATCACCCTGCACGGAGTGCCCATGGACATCTCACCAGACCATGTCGGCGTTTTCTTCACCCAGTACGGCAGGGTCGAGGAAGTAAAGGCGCTCACCTCAGCAGGGCTTCTTGATCATGACTTCATCCTGCAGGCGACGGCTGCTCGCGAAAAAGTTGGCCAAAACCTTGGCCATTATCAACCGCAGGGGGAGAAGGACTACGTCGTCGTGGAGGGCAGGAAGCTCTTCTGCTGGGTCTGCGGAGACTCCAACCACGTGGCCAGAGAGTGCCCCACCAAGAACCAGGCACCCAAGACCCAACCTCCGCAGACGACCGCCGCCGCCGCCGCTACCGGCAGAAAAGCCGGAAAAACCGGCACAACCAAAAAACAGCCCGGCGGAGCAAAAGGAGGGAGAATGGAAGACGGTTGGCAAGAAGACCGACCCAAGAGCCAACCGTCGGCGCGGAAAAGCAACCCGCCAAAGCAGCAGCAGTGCCAGCGTCCCCTCCTGCGCCCTCTCCCAAGCCAAAGGAGTCGTAGCTCCTCCCAGGAAGAAGGCGACGACACCCTCGCCAACCAAACAGGACGCCCTGCAGGCGTTGACAACCCCCGACGGAGGAGCGGATGGAGGTCGGCTCAGCGGCACAACCAAGAGCCTCTTCCCACGAAAAGAAACAGAGAGGAGGAAGAACAGCAGCAGCAACACAGCACCAAAATGCAGCGGAGGAGCAGAAGCAGCGACAGGAAGACGCATGCAGCCGTCTCGCTACCCGGGTCTCCGGAGAGGCCAAAAGACACTTATGCTGCAAAAAGACGAAGCAGCCTCCCGTCTTCCACCTCAAAAAAATCAGCAAACATCTTTCCTTTTCCCAGTCCCCATTCTTCATTGACCCACTTACACCAAGGAAAACTCTCTCCCCACTCCCACCCCTTCTCCTACAACGTCCCAGCCCAGAAAGAAAAGAATACTCCCGAGGGGCAGAGCTAGTAAATAGACTCAAAGGACGTTGCTGAGAATGGAGTGCACAAAGGCGTGCTTTGAAGCCACTCCTTAAGCTCAAAGAGGTCAACGGCAAGTCGTCCGAAGACCCGTTCAACTTCCCCGACGCCCCGGGGAGTAATTACCCTCATCGGAACTGCGGGGGCAATCTAAAAGTGTGGAGATCACGTGGAGGCTGCGAAAAACTTTATCCCAACATCGTCATGATGAGGTGGTACTCCTGAACTACGCAAAAATGGCGAAAAATTGTGCCAGGCCGACTCCCAGTTTTGCTCACCCCTCGTTATATGGGGTAGTGACAACATGCCCAGCGGACGTTGGCGGCATTTTATTAGGCGGACGGGTTACGTCCGATGTAGGAACTGGTTCCCTTGGACAGTCCGTCGGGGTCCTTTCCCCCAATGATTTTTACCCGGTATGCGCTCGTGTTTAAGTGTTTTCTCTTTTCAGATCTACTAGATGTCTATCAAGATAGCCAGCTTGAATGCGAGGGCTTGAGAAGAGGATCGGGGTAAGGCGGCTCGCCTGGCGTGACCTCCTGTCCTTCGGCGTGGATGACGCCGCGATCCAAAGAGACCCGCTTTGTTTGCGAAGTCGACTCGTGTGTGCTGTCCAACGACTTTGTCGTCCTGTTTAAGCATACGGGAGCCGGCGCCAGAGGAGTTTCTTTGCTGGTCAAGCGTACCCTGGGACGCGAGGATGAAGACCTTGTCCATGTCGGTGCCGAGGGCCGGCTCATCGTGGCCGATATTGCAGTGAAAAGCAGGACGTTTCCGGCTGATTGCGGTTTGTAACGTTCAAGGTGAGCGAGTCTCACTTTCTTTCTGTTGGAGCCCTTCATGGTGGAATCCAACACGGCCCGTCTTAATTGGGGACTGGAATGCCATCCTAACCCCAAATGGGATAGAGGGAGGGGCGCTAGCGGGTGGAGTGGTGATCGCAGCCTGGTCGATCTGATCGGCGAATTTGGTCTCGTCGATAGATACCGGGTCGATCATCCGGATGGGAGCATGTGGACGTGGACGCATAGTTGTATACCCGGGTATCAGCGTACCTGGATAGGATGTTAGTGAGAGAAGCCGACATAGACTTCTTAGAATGTCCAACGTTCCACTGGCTAGGTTACTCCGGACCACAAACTCGTTTGTGCCCGGGTGGCGTTAGAATTTAGGCCTAGAATGGCTGGTTACTGGAAGTTCAATCAGTCCTTACTGGACGAGCGGGACTTTCGTGACCAGCTGACTAGAGTAGTTCAGCGGGCGTTAATTGGGCAGGTCATTGGGAGGTAGTGGTGCATTCAGCGCCAAGGATAGCATTGGGCTTTCATACCCAATACAGCCAACGGCTCAGCCTAGATAAGGCTGCGAAGGCAAAGACACTTGAGCTAATTTCGCCGGGCGGAGGCTGGCTGGGATCCCTAGAGATAGCCTTAGCCAGGAGGCCCTGCAACGCCCGACTAACGAGCGCTACATGGGTCAGGTAATTAGGGCGGTTAAACAGATGTCTTCCGAAGCTGTGAACATGGAAGGCGCGGAACGCGCGCAAGGAAGAATTCGCCGTGCCGGCGACCGGTACATTCGGGGTGCACGACGGACATCCTAAGGTCCACTGACGACATGTGCGAGGCTTTCCATGGCATTTCGAACACCACCTGCAAGGAACCTGGTCTCCGCGACGAGGAGTTTCGCAGCTGGCTGACTTTCCCGGCTTTTGCCGGCTGAAGCGGCTGACGAAGGGGAGATTACGGAGGACGAAATCTACGTGGCCTTGAAGAAGGTCGGCAGAGGCAAGTCGCCAGGTTTGGATGGTTTGCCTATGAATTGTGCCAGGATGTCACCTTTTTTGTCCCGATCTTGGCTGTCGTGTTCAACCACTGGTTTCGGCAGGAGTCCATCCCCGGTCGGATCACCAGGGGCGTGATCACGCTGTTGAGAAAGGGCAGAAGGGATTGCGGGAGGAATTAGACGATTACAGGCCCATAACTCTGCTAAACACGGTTAAAGATTCTGGCCAAGATCCTGACGAATCGCTTGCAGCTAGTTGCCGAGGTCTCTGTTGGAACCGGATCAGACTTGTTCTGTGAAGGAGAACAATTCAGAGCAACCTGCACTTGATTCGCACGATCGTAGAGGGTGTAGAAGACGACGATGGGGCGCTGATCGGTTTGGATCAGTCCAAGGCATTTGATAGGATTGACCATGGCTACCTGGCTGCTGTCCTGCAGGCCGCCGGATTCAAACCCGACTTCAGCCGCTGGATTAGCCTCCTGTATCGCTCCCCCCAGGCTGTGGTGCGGGTGAACGGGAAGCTGTCGGGCGCTTTCGCGCTGTCTAGGCAGCAGGGTTGTCCACTGTCGTCTCTCCTTTACGTCTGGCGTTGGAGCCGCCTTTAGCGGCTAGGGACGAGACGCACAGTCCGGTCCTACGTGGAATCGCCGTCCCTGGTGGAGCTCGGGCCGGGTTTCCGCGTACCGCCGATGACGTAACGACCTTTGTCCTCCCGCGGGGACATGGGAGCGGTGCAGCAGGCGCTTGTACGGTACGAGAAGGTGACAGGGGCCAGAATTAACTGGGCAGTGTCCGGCTTGCGGTTAGGTGCCTGGAGGTGTTTCCTCCCGGGGCCCTTCGGCTGGACGGACGGGCCGGTCAAGCTCCTCGGGTTTGGTTCGGAGTCCGGACTTACAGCTGGAGAAAAACTGGTCAATTACGCAGCGAGGTCGGCGTCGGTCAAGATTTGGCGTCGACGGGGTCTCTCCGTGAAGGGCAGCGGAGGTGTGTAACACCTGCCTCTTTCCCACTGATCTTTACCGACTGTCAGTACTTCCCCTTTGCGATGATCGGCAGGAAGGCGTCGAGCGATTGCTGTTCTCCTGCTATTGGAGGGGACCACCAAACACGCTGGTCAACAAAGGAGCCTGCTCTACCTCCGTCCGTGTCAAGGGGGTCTGGGAATGCCACACTTGAGGAGCCGGTGTCCTTCGGGGTTGGCATTTCTCAGGCGCGCGTTGGAGGAAGATCGGTTGCGGGGGGTAGTGAGGGACATGTTCCCGCCTTACCATCACCCCCCGACCCTTTGGCTGTCCGTCAGGCCTTGGGTGCAGGCCAATTCCTGCTCGAATGTCTGGCAGCCTTACAGGCCATTCCACGGTCCAGTGACCTTTCACAGCCCTAGGAAAATCTTCTATCGGGGATTAGTGGAGGGTGCCGTGAAGGATAAGCTGTGCAGTAAGCTCGGCATGTCGAGAGTGGAGTACCGCTCTCGTGGTCTTGGGCGCCGGGTGCGGATTGGCTCAGCAACTCTGAGTTCTCTCTCACCTGGCGATTGGCTCGGAATGGCTTGTCGCTCAATGACAGGCGTTTCGCAATGGGCCTGGCGGATTTGCCAGATTGTGAACGTTGCAACCTTGGAATCGAGGAGACGTCTGCGCACGCCTTCTTCCATTGTTCGCGCGTTCGCCCGTTGTGGGAGCATGTCGGCGAGTTGACTGCTCGTATCGCGCCGCGAGGCTCGTGCTCATTGATCGCGCATACGCTGTGGACAATGTGTCGCCCCCGTACTCTGGAGTGAAACGGATGGTGTTTCTGTCGCTACAGCCACGGCTAGAATGGTGATTTGGATGACGCGTCTGGAGGAAGTCTTGCGGGGAGGCCGTCTTTCGGATCAGGATCTAATCCGATATTTTGAGCACCAGCTCAAAATGAGGTCGCTGAACGGAAACGACTGCACCCGACGGTCTTCAGGTAGGGTGGATAAAATGCAGCGAGCCTGGTTCGTATTCACGGGGCTAGCCTTGATTTTCTCTTCTAGATCTGCTAGGCGCATCGGGGTGGATTCCGTTGGAACCCCTCCGTGGTTTAGGTAAGATGTTCTTTGTACCTAGTTAATGTGAGTGAATGTATTTGTCTAGCCTGTTCCCGGCTCCATTGCTTTTGTTATGATCCAGTTCGAGATTCCCACTGACCATTGTTATTTTGTCCCGTTTTATTCTCGGCTGGGTCAGCCTTATATATTCTCAGTCAATTATTTTGTACCCAGCTTCTCCATTCCCCCTTAGAAAGGCGGCTTGATTTTGTCTCTACAGGCGTAGAATACAATTGGCCTCTTTAATTACGAGGAGTGTGTTTATACTAACATGATGTATATACATTTATTTGAATTGTTTTATGTTTTGGGAACTTTTTGTTTTCTTCATACCCCTGCCCATCATGACATTCCATTAAAAGCATAAAAAATTTTTAAAGTTATTTTTAAAACTATTGTAAATATTCACAGAATTTTTATATACACATTTGGGGCGTTTTGTAGGTCCTCGGTATGTTATTTTTGCGACATTTTTGGTGCATGATAAGTAAAATTGGTGATGGACAAATTCTTATGGTGAATGAGAACCATTGTAACATGTATGGGTCGTGTTTCTGATTAGCTAGGTATAGGATAGAGTACTGAAGACCAACCCGAGTTTTCTTCCCCCTCCCAATTTTCGGCCTTGAGCCACAATTTGTATTTTTTACAAATAAATAAAACCAGCCATTTACACCCGGGATTTTGTGTTGTATTGTGTTGTTCTGTAATAAGAAGCTCAAGCGTAGCATTTGTTCCGCAGTGATATTTGCCATTGCTTTGTGTCTTGGGCAACTGTTTTCCAGCCCGAGTTTATTGCTCGGGCAAGCGTAAAAGTAGTGTTCTTCGGAACGCGAAACACCGGGAAGCAGTTGTCGGTGTAAGGCCACGTAGGAGGCATGGCCTCCGATGGGCCAGATAACAACACTCTCACCATGGCGTCGGTGGGAGGCACGAGAGGGACTGGCGCTTACCGCCAGCCACGCCACCCCCCCCCCGCACCAGAAGCACCCGAAGCACCCGGATTACCTGGACTACCAACACTACCGGCACTACCGGCGGCACCAGTATCTCCAGTTCCCTCCACGTCGGCGGAAGTTGTGCAGCAGAAACCAGCAGCAGCGGTACCCGCAACGGCATGGAGGGCACCATCAGAAAGTACTCAGGGCGCTGCGTACTACGAATCCCTCAAGGACAAGTACGCAGGTACGTGAATGGAGCAGCGAAATGCCTCCAATGCGAAACGCTGAGCGAGATCGAGCCAGGATCCTCTCCCTGCTGACCAAGGACCTGAAAAGCCACAAACTCATCGGAGTCAGCAGGGACGCCATAGAGAGCCATCGAAGCCCTCAAAATCAACGGCAAGATGGTGGCTAGGCGCAGCGTACCCCGTGGGACGTCCTGCTCAGCACCGCCGACGAGGCCAGAAAACTGGCCGGCACCACCATGCAGACCAAGACCCTGCTACTGGAAACTGAGTACATGGGCACGCGCGCAGAACCAAGATCACCCTGCGGAGTGCCATGGACATCTCACCAGACCATGTCGGGAATGCTTTCACTGGTACAGCAGAGTCGAGGAAGTAAAGGCGCTCACCTCAAAGCAGGGCTTCTTGACTGGCGACTTCATCCTGCAGGCGACGGTCGCTCGCGAAAAGTTGGCCACTTTAACATCATTAACTGCAGGGGGAGAAGGATCTACGTCGTCGTGGAGGGCAGGAAGCCCTTCTGCTGGGTCTGCGGAGACTCCAACCACGTGGCCAGGGAGTGCCCCACCAAGAATCCGGCTGCCAAGGCCAACTCCGCAGACGACCGCCGCCGCCGCTACTACAGCAGAAAAGCCGGCAAAACCGGCACAACCAAAAAACGGCCCGGCGGAGCAAAGGAGGGAGAATGGAAGACGGTTGGCGAGAAGACAACCAAGAGCCAACCGTCGGCGGAAAACCTACCCGCACCAAAGCAGCAGCAGTGCCAGCGTCCCCTCCTGCGCCCTCTCCCAAGCCAAAGGAGTCGGCAACTCCTCCAGGAAGAAGGCGACGACACCCTCGCCAACAAGCAGGACGCCCTGCAGGCGAAAACCAAAAACCCCGACGGAGGAGCGGATGGAGGTCGGCTCAGCGGCACAACCAAGAGCCTCTTCCTAAAAGAAACAGAGAGGAGGAAGAACAGCAGCAGCAACAGCATCAAGATGGCGCGGAGGAGCAGAAGCAGCGACAGGAAGACGCATGCAGCCGTCTCGCTACCCGGGTTTCGGAGAGACCAAAAGACACTTGTAAAGGCAAGCAGCCTCCCGTCTTCCCCCCTCAAAAAAATCAGCAAACATCTCTCCTTTTCCCAGTCCCACGGTCTTCAAGCTGACCCCCACTTACACCAAGGAAAACTCTCTCTCACTCACCCCTTCTCCTACAACGTCCCAGCCCAGAAAGAAAAAGTCTCCCGAGGGGCGAAGCCCTAGCCAGAAATAGACTCAAAGGACGTTACTAGGGAGTGGAGTGCACAAAGGCGTGCACTTTTGAAGCGCATCTCCTCCAGCTCAAAGAGGTCAACGGCAAGTCGTCCGAAGACCCGTTCAACTTCCCCGACGCCCCGGGGGTAATTACCCTCATCAGGACTACAGGGGGCAACCTAAAAGTGTGGGATCACGTGGAGGCTGCCGAAAAACTTTATCCCAACATCGTCATGATGAGGAGTGGTACTCTGAACTACGCAAAATGGCGAAAAATTGTGCAGGCCGACTCCCAGTTTCCACCCCTCGTTATATGGGGTAAACTAACATCCCAACGGACGTTGGCGGCATTATTGTCCATGACGGACGGGTTACGTCCGATGTAGGAGCACTGGTTCCCTTGGACAGTCCGTTGGGGTCGCTACACTGACAATTTTTACCCGGTATGCGCTCGTGTTTAAGTGTTTCTCTTTTCAGATCTACTAGATGTCTATCAAGATAGCCAGCTTGAATGCGAGGGCTTGAGGGATCGGGGGTAAGGCAGCTCCCGCCTGCTTCGTGACCTCCTGTACTTCGGCGTGGATGTGGCCGCAGTCAAGAGACCCACTTTGTTTGCGAAGTCGACTCGTGTGTGCTGTCCAACGACTTTGTCGTCTATTCAGCATACGGGAGCCGGCATGCCAGAGGAGTTTCTTTGCTGGTCAAGCGTACCCTGGACGCAGGGATCGACCTTGTCCATGTCGGTGCCGAGGGCCGGCTCGTCGTGGCCGATATTGCAGTGAAAAGCAAGTCGTTCCGGCTGATTGCGGTTTACGCGCCCAACGTTCAAGGTGAGCGAGTCTCTTTCTTTCGGCTGTTGGAGCCCTTCATGGTGAGATCAACACGGCTAATCTTAGTTGGGAATGCCATCCTAACCCCCAAATGGGATGGGGAGGGGCGCTGGCGGAGGTTGGAGTGGTGATCGCAGCCTGGTCGATCTGATCGGCGAATTTGGTCTCGTCGATAGATACCGGATCGATCATCCCGGATGGGGAGCATGTGGACGTGGACGCATAGTTGGCCTTCTACCCGGGTATCAGCGTACCTGGATAGGATGTTAGTGAGAGAAGCCGACATAGACTTCTTAGAATGTCCAACGTTCCACTGGCTAGGCTACTCGGACCACAAACTCGTTTGTGCCAGGTGGCGTTAGAATTTAGGCCTAGAATGGCTGGTTACTGGAAGTTCAATCAGTCCTTACTGGACAGGCGGGACTTTCGTGACCAGCTGACTAAGTAGTTCAGCGGGCGTTAATTGGGCGAGTCATTGGGAGTAAGAATTTGGGCTAGCCTTAAGGATAACGCTGGGTCTTTCGCCACCCAATACAGCCAACGGCTCAACCTAGATAAGGCTGCGAAAGGCAAAGACACTTAGAGCTAATTTCGCCCGGGCGGAGGCTGGTGGGGATCCCTAGGAGATAGCCTTAGCCAGGGGAGGCCTCAACTTCTTGACTAACGAGCGCTACATGAATCGTGTTGAGCCAGTTAAACCGAATGTCTTCCGAAGCTGTGAACATGGGCGCGGAACTGCGCAAGGAGAAGAAATTCGCCGAGCCGGCGACCAGTACATTCGAGAGGTGCGCGACCCGGAGGGACATCTCCTAAGGTCCGCTGACGACATGTGCGGGCTTTCCGGCAGCATTTCGACGTTTCACAGAACCTGGTCTCCGCGACGAGGAGTTTCGCAGCTATTTGACTTTCCCCGGCTTTTGCCGGCTGAAGCGGCTAGCTGCGAAGGGAGATTACGGAGGACGAAGTCTGGCCTTGAAGAAGGTCGGCAGAGGCAAGTCGTTTGGATGGTTTGCCCTATGAATTGTACTTGAGGATGTCGCACCTTTTTGTCCCGATCTTGGCTGTCGTGTTCAACCACTGGTTTCGGCGGGGTCCATCCCCGGTCGGATCACCAGGGGCGTGATCCGCATATTTGGGAAGGGCAAGAGGTTGGGAGGGAATTAGATAATTACAGGCCCATAACTCTGCTAAACACAGAGTTAAAGATTCTGGCCAGATCACAAAGCGAATCGCTTTGACGATTGCCGAGTCTCTGTTGGAACCGGATCAGACTTGTTCTGTGAAGAGGAGAACAATTCAGAGCAACCTGCACTTGATTCGCACGATCATAGAGGGTGTAGAAGACGACGATGAGGCCTTTTGAGTAATTTGGATCAGTCCAGGCATTGATAAGTTCGACCGCCTTAGCTGCGGCTGCTGTCCTGCGGGCCGCGCCAGTTAAACCCGACTTCAGCGCTGGATTAGCCTCCTGTATCGCTCCCCCCAGGCTGTGGTGGGGTAGACGGAAGCTGTCAGGCGCTTTCGCGCTGTCTGGAGTCGGTCCGACAGGTTGTCCACTGTCGTCTCCTCGCTTCCACGTCCTGGCGTTGGAGCCGCTACTTCGCCGGCTAAGGGACGAGACGCACAGTCCGGTCCTACGTGGAATCGCCGTCCCTGGTGGAGCTCGAGCCAGGGTTTCCGCGTACGCCGATGACGTAACACCTTTGTGTCCTCCCGCGAGGCTGCTTAGAGGCAGTACAACGAGCGCTTGTACGGTACGAGAAGGTGACGGGGCCGAATTAACTGCGACAAGTCTTCCGGCTTGCGGTTAGGTCTGGAAGGTCGTTTCCCTCCCGGGGCTTCTTCGGCTGGACGGACAGGCCGGTCAAAATCCTCGGAGTTGGATTCGGTCCGGACTTACAGCTGGAGAACCAGTCAGAAGTACTGGCAAAGGTCGGCGCGTCAATTGATTTGGCATCGACGGGGTCTCTCCGTGAAGGGTTGGCGGAGGTGTGCTTAACTGCCTCTTTCCATGATCCTTTACCGACTGTCAGTACTTCCCCTTTGCGATGATCATGAAAGGCGCTCGAGCGTTTGCTATTCTCCTGCCTGTGGAGAGGACACCAAACACGCGGGTCCAGCAAGGAGCCTGTTGCCGTCCGTGTCAAGGGGTCTGGGAATGCCACACTTGAGGAGCCACGTGCTCGCTTCGAGGTTGGCATTTCTCGGGCGCGCGTTGGAGGGAAGATCGGTGCTTGCGGAGACGTGGGGACATGTTCCCGCCGCATACCATGCACGACGCACGGCTGACCGTCGAGCCTTGGGTGCGACCGAAATTCCTGTCGAATGTCTGGCGGCGCACGAGCCATTCCACAGTCCAGTAGGCGCTGCAGCCTAGAAACTCTTCTATCGGGGACTAGTGGAGGGTGCCGTGAAGGATAAGCTGTGCAGTAAGCTCGGCATGTCGAGAGTGGAGTACCGCTCTCTCATTGGTCTTGGGCGCGGGTGCCGGATTGGCTCCAGCAACTCTGAGTTCTCTCACCTGGCGATTGGCTCGATAGCTTGTCGCTCAATGACAAGCGTTTCGCAATGGGCCTAGCGGATTGCCAGATTGTGAACGTTGCAACCTTGGAATCAAGGAGACGTCGGCGCACGCCTTCTTCGATTTGTTCGCGCGTTCGCCCATTGTGGGCGCGTGTCGGCGAGTTGACTGCTCGTATCGCGCCGCGAGCTCGTGCTCATTGATCAGCACGCGCCGCTGCGGACAATGTGCTTGTACTGGAGTGAAACGGATGGTGTTTCTGTGCTGGCGCATGGGGCCAAGGTGATTTGGATGACGCGCGTCTGGAGGAAGTCTTGCGGGGAGGCCGTCTTTCGGATCAGGATCTAATCCGATATTTTGAGCACCAGCTCAAAATGGTCATTGAACGAAGCTGCCACGACAGTCTTCGAAAGGTGGATAAATGCAGCGACTTCTGGTTAGCATGACCGGAGCTAGCCTTGATTTTCTCTTCTGAGATATCTGCTAGGCGCATCAGGGTGGATTCGTTGGAACCCCTCCCGTGGTTTGGGTAAGATGTTCTTTTGCGTACCTAGTTAATGTGAGTGAATGTATTTGTCTAGCCTGTTCCCGGCTCCATTGCTTTGTTATGATCAGTTAATTCCCACTGACCATTGTTGTTTGTCCATTTTATTATCGGCTGGTCAGCCTTATATATTCTCCAGTCCAATTTATTTTGTGCCAGCTTCTCCATTCCTTAGAAGAGAGCTTGATTTTGTCTCTACGGAAGGAATACAGTGGCCTCTTTAATTGCAGTGTGTTTGGGTCTTATTAACATGATGTATATGCATTTATTTGAATTGTTATGTTTTGAGAACTTTTTTGTTTTCTTCATACTACTTATCATGAAATTCCA
>JBBBDQ010011392.1:0-15165 GCA_037127315.1 Ascarosepion bandense
CTCTTATATCTGGCAGCCTAACTCCACAGATTGCAACCCCTTTGATTATTATGTGTGGGGCACTGTTGACCCCATCATCTCTTATATCTGGCAGCCTAACTCCACAGATTGCAACCCCTTTGATTATTATGTGGGGCACTGTTGACCCCATCATCTCTTATATCTGGCAGCCTAACTCCACAGATTGCAACCCCCTTTGATTATTATGTGTGGGGCACTGTTGACCCCATCATCTCTTATATCTGGCAGCCTAACTCCACAGATTGCAACCCCTTTGATTATTATGTGTGGGGCACTGTTGACCCCATCATCACTTATATCTGGCAACCTAACTCCACAGATTGCAACCCCTTTGATTATTATGTGTGGGGCACTGTTGGACCCCATCATCTCTTATATCTGGCAGCCTAACTCCCCAGATTGCAACCCCTTTGATTATTATGTGTGGGGCACTGTTGACCCCATCATCTCTTATATCTGGCAGCCTAACTCCACAGATTGCAACCCCTTTGATTATTATGTGTGGGGCACTGTTGACCCCATCATCTCTTATATCTGGCAGCCTAACTCCACAGATTGCAACCCCTTTGATTATTATGTGTGGGGCACTGTTGACCCCATCATCTCTTATATCTGGCAGCCTAACTCCACAGATTGCAACCCCTTTGATTATTATGTGTGGGGCACTGTTGACCCCATCATCTCTTATATCTGGCAGCCTAACTCCACAGATTGCAACCCCTTTGATTATTATGTGTGGGGCACTGTTGACCCCATCATCTCTTATATCTGGCAGCCTAACTCCACAGATTGCAACCCCTTTGATTATTATGTGTGGGGCACTGTTGACCCCATCATCTCTTATATCTGGCAACCTAACTCCACAGATTGCAACCCCTTTGATTATTATGTGTGGGGCACTGTTGACCCCATCATCTCTTATATCTGGCAGCCTAACTCCCCAGATTGCAACCCCTTTGATTATTATGTGTGGGGCACTGTTGACCCCATCATCTCTTATATCTGGCAGCCTAACTCCACAGATTGCAACCCCTTTGATTATTATGTGTGGGGCACTGTTGACCCCATCATTTCTTATATCTGGCAGCCTAACTCCACCCCAGATTGCAACCCCTTTGATTATTATGTGTGGGGCACTGTTGACCCCATCATCTCTTATATCTGGCAGCCTAACTCCACCCCAGATTGCAACCCCTTTGATTATTATGTGTGGGGCACTGTTGACCCCATCATCTCTTATATCTGGCAGCCTAACTCCCCAGATTGCAACCCCTTTGATTATTATGTGTGGGGCACTGTTGACCCCATCATCTCTTATATCTGGCAGCCTAACTCCACAGATTGCAACCCCTTTGATTATTATGTGTGGGGCACTGTTGACCCCATCATCTTTCTTATATCTGGCAGCCTAACTCCCCAGATTGCAACCCCTTTGATTATTATGTGTGGGGCACTGTTGACCCCATCATCTTTCTTATATCTGGCAGCCTAACTCACCCCAGATTGCAACCCCTTTGATTATTATGTGTGGGGCATCTGTTGACCCCATCATCTCTTATATCTGGCAGCCTAACTCCCCAGATTGCAACCCCTTTGATTATTATGTGTGGGGCACTGTTGACCCCATCATTTCTTATATCTGGCAGCCTAACTCCCCAGATTGCAACCCCTTTGATTATTATGTGTGGGGCACTGTTGACCCCATCATTTCTTATATCTGGCAGCCTAACTCCCCAGATTGCAACCCCTTTGATTATTATGTGTGGGGCATTGTTGACCCCATCATCTCTTATATCTGGCAGCCTAACTCCCCAGATTGCAACCCCTTTGATTATTATGTGTGGGGCACTGTTGACCCCATCATCTCTTATATCTGGCAACCTAACTCCCCAGATTGCAACCCCTTTGATTATTATGTGTGGGGCACTGTTGACCCCATCATCTCTTATATCTGGCAGCCTAACTCCCCAGATTGCAACCCCTTTGATTATTATGTGTGGGGCACTGTTGACCCCATCATTTCTTATATCTGGCAGCCTAACTCCCCAGATTGCAACCCCTTTGATTATTATGTGTGGGGCACTGTTGACCCCATCATCTCTTATATCTGGCAGCCTAACTCCCCAGATTGCAACCCCTTTGATTATTATGTGTGGGGCACTGTTGACCCCATCATCTCTTATATCTGGCAGCCTAACTCCCCAGATTGCAACCCCTTTGATTATTATGTGTGGGGCACTGTTGACCCCATCATTTCTTATATCTGGCAGCCTAACTCCCCAGACTGCAACCCCTTTGATTATTATGTGTGGGGCACTGTTGACCCCATCATTTCTTATATCTGGCAGCCTAACTCCCCAGATTGCAACCCCTTTGATTATTATGTGTGGGGCACTGTTGACCCCATCATCTCTTATATCTGGCAGCCTAACTCCCCAGATTGCAACCCCTTTGATTATTATGTGTGGGGCACTGTTGACCCCATCATTTCTCATATCTGGCAGCCTAACTCCCCAGATTGCAACCCCTTTGATTATTATGTGTGGGGCACTGTTGACCCCATCATTTCTTATATCTGGCAGCCTAACTCCCCAGATTGCAACCCCTTTGATTATTATGTGTGGGGCACTGTTGACCCCATCATTTCTTATATCTGGCAGCCTAACTCCCCAGATTGCAACCCCTTTGATTATTATGTGTGGGGCACTGTTGACCCCATCATCTCTTATATCTGGCAGCCTAACTCCCCAGATTGCAACCCCTTTGATTATTATGTGTGGGGCACTGTTGACCCCATCATCTCTTATATCTGGCAGCCTAACTCCCCAGATTGCAACCCCTTTGATTATTATGTGTGGGGCACTGTTGACCCCATCATCTCTCTTATATCCTGGCAGCCTAACTCCCCAGATTGCAACCCCTTTGATTATTATGTGTGGGGCACTGTTGGCCCATCATTTCTTATATCTGGCAGCCTAACTCCCCAGATTGCAACCCCTTTGATTATTATGTGTGGGGCACTGTTGACCCCATCATTTCTTATATCTGGCAGCCTAACTCCCCAGATTGCAACCCCTTTGATTATTATGTGTGGGGCACTGTTGACCCCATCATCTCTTATATCTGGCAGCCTAACTCCCCAGATTGCAACCCCTTTGATTATTATGTGTGGGGCACTGTTGGCCCCATCATTTCTTATATCTGGCAGCCTAACTCCCCAGATTGCAACCCCTTTGATTATTATGTGTGAGGCACTGTTGACCCCATCATCTCTTATATCTGGCAGCCTAACTCCCCAGATTGCAACCCCTTTGATTATTATGTGTGGGGCACTGTTTGACCCCATCATCTCTTATATCTGGCAACCTAACTCCCCCAGATTGCAACCCCTTTGATTATTATGTGTGGGGCACTGTTGACCCCATCATCTCTTATATCTGGCAGCCTAACTCCCCAGATTGCAACCCCTTTGATTATTATGTGTGGGGCACTGTTGACCCCATCATCTCTTATATCTGGCAGCCTAACTCCCCAGATTGCAACCCCTTTGATTATTATGTGTGGGGCACTGTTGACCCCATCATTTCTTATATCTGGCAGCCTAACTCCCCAGATTGCAACCCCTTTGATTATTATGTGTGGGGCACTGTTGACCCCATCATCTCTTATATCTGGCAGCCTAACTCCCCAGATTGCAACCCCTTTGATTATTATGTGTGGGGCACTGTTGACCCCATCATTTTCTTATATCTGGCAGCCTAACTCCCCAGATTGCAACCCCTTTGATTATTATGTGTGGGGCACTGTTGACCCCATCATCTCTTGTATCACAGCAACCCTAACTCCCCAGATTGCAACCCCTTTGATTATTATGTGTGGGGCACTGTTGACCCCATCTCTCTTATATCTGGCAGCCTAACTCCCCAGATTGCAACTCCTTTGATTATTATGTGTGGGGCACTGTTGACTATGCATCTCTTATATCTGGCAGCTAACTCCCCAGATTGCAACCCCTTTGATTATTATGTGTGGGGCACTGTTGACCCCATCATCTCTTATATCTGGCAGCCTAACTCCACAGATTGCAACCCCCTTGATTATTATGTGTGGGGCACTGTTGACCCCATCATCTCTTATATCTGGCAGCCTAACTCCACAGATTGCAACCCCTTTGATTATTATGTGTGGGGCACTGTTGACCCCATCATCTCTTATATCTGGCAACCTAACTCCACAGATTGCAACCCCTTTGATTATTATGTGTGGGGCACTGTTGACCCCATCATCTCTTATATCTGGCAGCCTAACTCCACAGATTGCAACCCCTTTGATTATTATGTGTGGGGCACTGTTGACCCCATCATCTCTTATATCTGGCAGCCTAACTCCACCAGATTGCAACCCCTTTGATTATTATGTGTGGGGCACTGTTGACCCCATCATCTCTTATATCTGGCAGCCTAACTCCACAGATTGCAACCCCTTTGATTATTATGTGTGGGGCACTGTTGACCCCATCATCTCTTATATCTGGCAGCCTAACTCCCCAGATTGCAACCCCTTTGATTATTATGTGTGGGGCACTGTTGACCCCATCATCTCTTATATCTGGCAGCCTAACTCCACCCCAGATTGCAACCCCTTTGATTATTATGTGTGGGGCACTGTTGACCCCATCATCTCTTATATCTGGCAACCTAACTCAGATTGCAACCCCTTTGATTATTATGTGTGGGGCACTGTTGACCCCATCATCTCTTATATCTGGCAGCCTAACTCCCCAGTGGGGCAACCCCTTTGATTATGTGTACTGTTGACCCCATCATCTCTTATATCTGGCAGCCTAACTCCACAGATTGCAACCCCTTTGATTATTATGTGTGGGGCACTGTTGACCCCATCATTTCTTATATCTGGCAGCCTAACTCCCCAGATTGCAACCCCTTTGATTATTATGTGTGGGGCACTGTTGACCCCATCATTTCTTATATCTGGCAGCCTAACTCCCCAGATTGCAACCCCTTTGATTATTATGTGTGGGGCACTGTTGACCCCATCATCTCTTATATCTGGCAGCCTAACTCCCCAGATTGCAACCCCTTTGATTATTATGTGTGGGGCACTGGTTGGTCCCCTATCATCTCTTATATCTGGCAGCCTAACTCCACAGATTGCAACCCCTTTGATTATTATGTGTGGGGCACTGTTGACCCCATCATCTCTTATATCTGGCAGCCTAACTCCACAGATTGCAACCCCTTTGATTATTATGTGTGGGGCACTGTTGACCCCATCATCTCTTATATCTGGCAGCCTAACTCCACAGATTGCAACCCCTTTGATTATTATGTGTGGGGCACTGTTGACCCCATCATCTCTTATATCTGGCAGCCTAACTCCACCCCAGATTGCAACCCCTTTGATTATTATGTGTGGGGCACTGTTGACCCCATCATCTCTTATATCTGGCAGCCTAACTCCACAGATTGCAACCCCTTTGATTATTATGTGTGGGGCACTGTTGACCCCATCATCTCTTATATCTGGCAGCCTAACTCCCCAGATTGCAACCCCTTTGATTATTATGTGTGGGGCACTGTTGACCCCATCATCTCTTATATCTGGCAGCCTAACTCCCTCAGATTGCAACCCCCTTTGATTATTATGTGTGGGGCACTGTTGACCCCATCATCTCTTATATCTGGCAGCCTAACTCCCCAGATTGCAACCCCTTTGATTATTATGTGTGGGGCACTGTTGACCCCATCATCTCTTATATCTGGCAGCCTAACTCCCCAGATTGCAACCCCTTTGATTATTATGTGTGGGGCACTGTTGACCCCATCATCTCTTATATCTGGCAGCCTAACTCCACAGATTGCAACCCCTTTGATTATTATGTGGGGCACTGTTGACCCCATCATCTCTTATATCTGGCAGCCTAACTCCACCCCAGATTGCAACCCCTTTGATTATTATGTGTGGGGCACTGTTGACCCCATCATCTCTTATATCTGGCAGCCTAACTCCACAGATTGCAACCCCCTTTGATTATTATGTGTGGGGCACTGTTGACCCCATCATCTCTTATATCTGGCAGCCTAACTCCCCAGATTGCAACCCCTTTGATTATTATGTGTGGGGCACTGTTGACCCCATCATCTCTTATATCTGGCAGCCTAACTCCACCCCAGATTGCAACCCCTTTGATTATTATGTGTGGGGCACTGTTGACCCCATCATCTCTTATATCTGGCAGCCTAACTCCCCAGATTGCAACCCCTTTGATTATTATGTGTGGGGCACTGTTGACCCCATCATCTTATATCTGGCAGCCTAACTCCACAGATTGCAACCCCTTTGATTATTATGTGTGGGGCACTGTTGACCCCATCATCTCTTATATCTGGCAGCCTAACTCCACAGATTGCAACCCCTTTGATTATTATGTGTGGGGCACTGTTGACCCCATCATCTCTTATATCTGGCAGCCTAACTCCACAGATTGCAACCCCTTTGATTATTATGTGTGGGGCACTGTTGACCCCATCATCTCTTATATCTGGCAGCCTAACTCCACAGATTGCAACCCCTTTGATTATTATGTGTGGGGCACTGTTGACCCCATCATCTCTTATATCTGGCAGCCTAACTCCCCAGATTGCAACCCCTTTGATTATTATGTGTGGGGCACTGTTGACCCCATCATCTCTTATATCTGGCAGCCTAACTCCCCAGATTGCAACCCCTTTGATTATTATGTGTGGGGCACTGTTGACCCCATCATCTCTTATATCTGGCAGCCTAACTCCACAGATTGCAACCCCTTTGATTATTATGTGTGGGGCACTGTTGACCCCATCATCTCTTATATCTGGCAGCCTAACTCCAGATTGCAACCCCTTTGATTATTATGTGTGGGGCACTGTTGACCCCATCATCTCTTATATCTGGCAGCCTAACTCCCAGATTGCAACCCCTTTGATTATTATGTGTGGGGCACTGTTGACCCCATCATCTCTTATATCTGGCAGCCTAACTCCACCCCAGATTGCAACCCCTTTGATTATTATGTGTGGGGCACTGTTGACCCCATCATCTCTTATATCTGGCAGCCTAACTCCACCCCAGATTGCAACCCCTTTGATTATTATGTGTGGGGCACTGTTGACCCCATCATCTCTTATATCTGGCAGCCATAACTCCACAGATTGCAACCCCTTTGATTATTATGTGTGGGGCAAACTGTTGACCCCATCATCTCTTATATCTGGCAGCCTAACTCCACAGATTGCAACCCCTTTGATTATTATGTGTGGGGCACTGTTGACCCCATCATCTCTTATATCTGGCAGCCTAACTCCACAGATTGCAACCCCTTTGATTATTATGTGTGGGGCACTGTTGACCCCATCATCTCTTATATCTGGCAGCCTAACTCCACAGATTGCAACCCCTTTGATTATTATGTGTGGGGCACTGTTGACCCCATCATCTCTTATATCTGGCAGCCTAACTCCAGATTGCAACCCCTTTGATTATTATGTGTGGGGCACTGTTGACCCCATCATCTCTTATATCTGGCAGCCTAACTCCACAGATTGCAACCCCTTTGATTATTATGTGTGGGGCACTGTTGACCCCATCATCTCTTATATCTGGCAGCCTAACTCCACAGATTACCTTTGATTATTATGTGTGGGGCACTGTTGACCCCATCATCTCTTATATCTGGCAGCCTAACTCCACAGATTTACCTTTGATTATTATGTGTGGGGACACTGTTGACCCCCATCATCTCTTATATCTGGCAGCCTAACTCCCCAGATTGCAACCCCTTTGATTATTATGTGTAGGGCACTGTTGACCCCATCATCTCTTATATCTGGCAGCCTAACTCCACAGATTGCAACCCCTTTGATTATTATGTGTAGGGCACTGTTGACCCCATCATCTCTTATATCTGGCAGCCTAACTCCACAGATTGCAACCCCTTTGATTATTATGTGTGGGGCACTGTTGACCCCATCATCTCTTATATCTGGCAACCTAACTCCACAGATTGCAACCCCTTTGATTATTATGTGTGGGGCACTGTTGACCCCATCATCTCTTATATCTGGCAGCCTAACTCCACAGATTGCAGCCCTTTGATTATTATGTGTGGGGCACTGTTGACCCCATCATCTCTTATATCTGGCAGCCTAACTCCACAGATTACCTTCTTTGATTGTGTGTGGGGCACTGTTGACCCCATCATCTCTTATATCTGGCAGCCTAACTCCCCAGATTGCAACCCCTTTGATTATTATGTGTGAGGCACTGTTGACCCCATCATCTCTTATATCTGGCAACCTAACTCCACAGATTGCAACCCCTTTGATTATTATGTGTGGGGCACTGTTGACCCCATCATCTCTTATATCTGGCAGCCTAACTCCACAGATTGCAACCCCTTTGATTATTATGTAGGGCACTGTTGACCCCATCATCTCTTATATCTGGCAGCCTAACTCCACAGATTGCAACCCCTTTGATTATTATGTGTGGGGCACTGTTGACCCCATCATCTCTTATATCTGGCAGCCTAACTCCACAGATTGCAACCCCTTTGATTATTATGTGTGGGGCACTGTTGACCCCATCATCTCTTATATCTGGCAGCCTAACTCCACAGTTGCAACCCCTTTTGATTATTATGTGTGGGGCACTGTTGGCCATCATCTCTTATATCTGGCAGCCTAACTCCTGGTGCAACCCCTTTGATTATTATGTGTGGGGCACTGTTGACCCCATCATCTCTTATATCTGGCAGCCTAACTCCCCAGATTGCAACCCCTTTGATTATTATGTGGCTGGGGCACTGTTGACCCCATCATTTCTTATATCTGGCAGCCTAACTCCCCAGGTGCAACCCCTTTGATTATTATGTGTGGGGCACTGTTGACCCACATCATCTCTTATATCTGGCAGCCTAACTCCCAGATTGCAACCCCTTTGATTATTATGTGTGGGGCACTGTTGACCACTCATCTCTTATATCTGGCAGCCTAACTCCCCAGATTGCAACCCCTTTGATTATTATGTGTGGGGCACTGTTGGCCCCATCATTTCTTATATCTGGCAGCCTAACTCCCCAGATTGCAACCCCTTTGATTATTATGTGTGGGGCACTGTTGACCCCATCATCTCTTATATCTGGCAGCCTAACTCCCCAGATTGCAACCCCTTTGATTATTATGTGTGGGGCACTGTTGACCCCATCATTTCTTATATCTGGCAACCTAACTCCCCAGATTGCAACCCCTTTGATTATTATGTGTGGGGCACTGTTGACCCCATCATCTCTTATATCTGGCAGCTAACTCCCCAGATTGCAACCCCTTTGATTATTATGTGTGGGGCACTGTTGACCCCATCATCTCTTATATCTGGCAACCTAACTCCCCAGGTGCAACCCCTTTGATTATTATGTGTGGGGCACTGTTGACCCCATCATCTCTTATATCTGGCAGCCTAACTCCACAGATTGCAACCCCTTTGATTATTATGTGTGGGGCACTGTTGACCCCATCATCTCTTATATCTGGCAGCCTAACTCCACAGATTGCAACCCCTTTGATTATTATGTGTGGGGCACTGTTGACCCCATCATCTCTTATATCTGGCAGCCTAACTCCACAGATTGCAACCCCTTTGATTATTATGTGTGGGGCACTGTTGACCCCATCATCTCTTATATCTGGCAGCCCTAACTCCCCAGATTGCAACCCCTTTGATTATTATGTGTGGGGCACTGTTGACCCCATCATTTCTTATATCTGGCAGCCTAACTCCCCAGATTGCAACCCTTTGATTAATATGTGTGGGGCACTGTTGACCCCATCATCTCTTATATCTGGCAGCCTAACTCCCCAGATTGCAACCCCTTTGATTATTATGTGTGAGGCACTGTTGACCCCATCATCTCTTATATCTGGCAGCCCTAACTCCCCAGATTGCAACCCCTTTGATTATTATGTGTGGGGCACTGTTGACCCCATCATCTCTTATATCTGGCAGCCTAACTCCACAGATTGCAACCCTTTTGATTATTATGTGTGGGGCACTGTTGACCCCATCATCTCTTATATCTGGCAACCTAACTCCCCAGATTGCAACCCCTTTGATTATTATGTGTGGGGCACTGTTGACCCCATCATCTCTTATATCTGGCAGCCTAACTCCCAGATTGCAACCCCTTTGATTATTATGTGTGCAGGGCACTGTTGACCCCATCATCTCTTATATCTGGCAGCCCTAACTCCCAGATTGCAACCCCTTTGATTATTATGTGTGGGGCACTGTTGACCCCATCATCTCTTATATCTAGCAGCCTAACTCCACAGATTGCAACCCCTTTGATTATTATGTGTGGGGCACTGTTGACCCCATCATCTCTTATATCTGGCAGCCTAACTCCCCAGATTGCAACCCCTTTGATTATTATGTGTGGGGCACTGTTGACCCCATCATTTCTTCTTATATCTGGCAGCCTAACTCCCCAGATTGCAACCCCTTTGATTATTATGTGTGGGGCACTGTTGACCCCATCATCTCTTATATCTGGCAACCTAACTCCACAGATTGCAACCCCTTTGATTATTATGTGTGGGGCACTGTTGACCCCATCATTTCTTATATCTGGCAGCCTAACTCCCCAGATTGCAACCCCTTTGATTATTATGTGTGGGGCACTGTTGACCCCATCATTTCTTATATCTGGCAGCCTAACTCCCCAGATTGCAACCCCTTTGATTATTATGTGTGGGGCACTGTTGACCCCATCATCTCTTATATCTGGCAGCCTAACTCCCCAGATTGCAACCCCTTTGATTATTATGTGTGGGGCACTGTTGACCCCATCATCTCTTATATCTGGCAACCTAACTCCACAGATTGCAACCCCTTTGATTATTATGTGTGGGGCACTGTTGACCCCATCATTTCTTCTTATATCTGGCAGCCTAACTCCACAGATTGCAACCCCTTTGATTATTATGTGTGGGGCACTGTTGACCCCATCATCTCTTATATCTGGCAACCTAACTCCACAGATTGCAACCCCTTTGATTATTATGTGTGGGGCACTGTTGACCCCATCATTTCTTATATCTGGCAGCCTAACTCCACAGATTGCAACCCCTTTGATTATTATGTGTGGGGCACTGTTGACCCCATCATCTCTTATATCTGGCAGCCTAACTCCACAGATTGCAACCCCTTTGATTATTATGTGTGGGGCACTGTTGACCCCATCATCTCTTATATCTGGCAGCCTAACTCCCCAGATTGCAACCCCTTTGATTATTATGTGTGGGGCACTGTTGACCCCATCATTTCTTATATCTGGCAGCCTAACTCCCCAGATTGCAACCCCTTTGATTATTATGTGTGGGGCACTGTTGACCCCATCATCTCTTATATCTGGCAACCTAACTCCACAGATTGCAACCCCTTTGATTATTATGTGTGGGGCACTGTTGACCCCATCATTTCTTATATCTGGCAGCCTAACTCCCCAGATTGCAACCCCTTGATTATTATGTGTGGGGCACTGTTGACCCCATCATTTCTTATATCTGGCAGCCTAACTCCCCAGATTGCAACCCCTTTGATTATTATGTGTGGGGCACTGTTGACCCCATCATCTCTTATATCTGGCAGCCTAACTCCCCAGATTGCAACCCCTTTGATTATTATGTGTGGGGCACTGTTGACCCCATCATCTCTTATATCTGGCAGCCTAACTCCCCAGATTGCAACCCCTTTGATTATTATGTGTGGGGCACTGTTGACCCCATCATCTCTTATATCTGGCAGCCTAACTCCACAGATTGCAACCCCTTTGATTATTATGTGTGGGGCACTGTTGACCCCATCATCTCTTATATCTGGCAACCTAACTCCACCCCAGATTGCAACCCCTTTGATTATTATGTGTGGGGCACTGTTGACCCCATCATTTCTTATATCTGGCAGCCTAACTCCCCAGATTGCAACCCCTTTGATTTTTATGTGTGGGGCACTGTTGACCCCATCATCTCTTATATCTGGCAGCCTAACTCCCCAGATTGCAACCCCTTTGATTATTATGTGTGGGGCACTGTTGACCCCATCATCTCTTATATCTGGCAGCCTAACTCCCCACAGATTGGGGCAACCCCTTTGATTATTATGTGTGGGGCACTGGGGCTTGACCCCATCATCTCTTATATCTGGCAACCTAACTCCCCAGATTGCAACCCCTTTGATTATTATGTGGGGCACTGTTGACCCCATCATCTCTTATATCTGGCAACCTAACTCCCCAGATTGCAACCCCTTTGATTATTATGTGTGGGGCACTGTTGACCCCATCATCTCTTATAGCTGGCAGCCTAACTCCACAGATTGCAACCCCTTTGATTATTATGTGTGGGGCACTGTTGACCCCATCATCTCTTATATCTGGCAGCCTAACTCCCCAGATTGCAACCCCTTTGATTATTATGTGTGGGGCACTGTTGACCCCATCATCTCTTATATCTGGCAAGCCTAACTCCACCCCAGATTGCAACCCCTTTGATTATTATGTGTGGGGCACTGTTGACCCCATCATCTCTTATATCTGGCAGCCTAACTCCCCAGATTGCAACCCCTTTGATTATTATGTGTGGGGCACTGTTGACCCCATCATCTCTTATATCTGGCAGCCTAACTCCACAGATTGCAACCCCTTTGATTATTATGTGTGGGGCACTGTTGACCCCATCATCTCTTATATCTGGCAGCCTAACTCCACAGATTGCAACCCCTTTGATTATTATGTGTGGGGCACTGTTGACCCCATCATCTCTTATATCTGGCAAGCCTAACTCCACCCCAGATTGCAACCCCTTTGATTATTATGTGTGGGGCACTGTTGACCCCATCATCTCTTATATCTGGCAGCCTAACTCCCCAGATTGCAACCCCTTTGATTATTATGTGTGGGGCACTGTTGACCCCATCATCTCTTATATCTGGCAGCCTAACTCCACAGATTGCAACCCCTTTGATTATTATGTGTGGGCACTGTTGACCCCCCATCATCTCTTATATCTGGCAGCCTAACTCCCCAGATTGCAACCCCTTTGATTATTATGTGTGGGGCACTGTTGGCCCATCATCTCTTATATCTAGCAGCCCTAACTCCACAGATTGCAACCCCTTTGATTATTATGTGTGGGGCACTGTTGACCCCATCATCTCTTATATCTGGCAGCCTAACTCCCCAGATTGCAACCCCTTTGATTATTATGTGTGGGGCACTGTTGACCCCATCATCTCTTATATCTGGCAACCTAACTCCACAGATTACAACCCTTTGATTATTATGTGCTGGGGCACTGTTATTCCCATCATCTCTTATATCTAGCAGCCTAACTCCCCAGATTGCAACCCCTTTGATTATTATGTGTGGGGCACTGTTGACCCCATCATCTCTTATATCTGGCAACCCTAACTCCACAGATTGCAACCCCTTTGATTATTATGTGTGGGTCACTGTTGACCCCATCATCTCTTATATCTGGCAGCCTAACTCCACAGATTGCAACCCTTTGATTATTATGTGTGGGGCACTGTTGACCCCATCATCTCTTATATCTGGCAGCCTAACTCCACAGATTGCAACCCCTTTGATTATTATGTGTGGGGCACTGTTGACCCCATCATCTCTTATATCTGGCAGTAACTCCCCAGATTGCAACCCCTTTGATTATTATGTGTGGGGCACAGCCCCGGCCCCATCATCTCTTTTATCTGGCAGCCTAACTCCCAGATTGCAACCCCTTTGATTATTATGTGTGGGGCACTGTTGACCCCATCATCTCTTATATCTAGCAGCCTAACTCCCCAGATTGCAACCCCTTTGATTATTATGTGTGGGGCACTGTTGACCCCATCATCTCTTATATCTGGCAGCCTAACTCCACAGATTGCAACCCCTTTGATTATTATGTGTGGGGCACTGTTGTCCCCATCATCTCTTATATCTGGCAGCCTAACTCCCAGATTGCAACCCCTTTGATTATTATGTGTTGGGCACTGTTGACCCCATCATCTCTTATATCTGGCAGCCTAACTCCACAGGTGCAACCCCTTTGATTATTATATGTGGGGCACTGTTGACCCCATCATCTCTTATATCTGGCAGCCTAACTCCCAGATTGCAACCCCTTTGATTATTATGTGTAGGGCACTGTTGACCCCATCATCTCTTATATCTGGCAGCCTAACTCCACAGATTGCAACCCTTTGATTATTATGTGTGGGGCACTGTTGACCCCATCATCTCTTATATCTGGCAGCCTAACTCCCCAGATTGCAACCCTTTGATTATTATGTGTGGGGCACTGTTGACCCCATCATCTCTTATATCTGGCAGCCTAACTCCACAGATTGCAGCCTTTGATTATTATGTGTGGGGCACTGTTGACCCCATCATCTCTTGTATCTGGCAGCCTAACTCCCTGAATTGCAACCCCTTTGATTATTATGTGTGGGGCACTGTTGACCCCATCATCTCTTATATCTAGCAACTAACTCCCCAGATTGCAACCCTTTGATTATTATGTGTGGGGCACTGTTGACCCCATCATCTCTTATATCTGGCAACCTAACTCCCCAGATTGCAACCCCTTTGATTATTATGTGTAGGGCATAATTTGACCCCATCATCTCTTGTATCTGTAGCCTAACTCCACAGATTGCAACCCCTTTGATTATTATGTGTGGGGGCACTGTTGACCCCATCATCTCTTATATCTGGCAGCCTAACTCCACAGATTACAACCCCTTTGATTATTATGTGTGAGGGCACTGTTGACCCCATCATCTCTTATATCTGGCAGCCTAACTCCACAGATTGCAACCCCTTTGATTATTATGTGGCCAGGGCACTGTTGACCCCATCATCTCTTATATCTGGCAGCCTAACTCCCCAGATTGCAACCCCTTTGATTATTATGTGTGGGGCACTGTTGACCCCATCATCTCTTATATCTGGCAGCCTAACTCCACAGATTACCTTTGATTATTATGTGTGGGGCACTGTTGACCCCATCATCTCTTATATCTGGC
>JBBBDQ010011396.1:0-58805 GCA_037127315.1 Ascarosepion bandense
CTAAATCTTTTTTTTTTTTCTAGTTATTATGTGTGCTTATCAAGAGGCATTTTTAAGTAATGATTTTCAACTGATTGAGGAATTGGAGAGCTGAGTTTAATTCCAGTTGTGTTCATTACATTCACTTATGATAATACCTAGGAAAGTAGAATCTAAATCTTTTTTTTTTCTAGTTATTATGTGTGCTTATCAAGAGGCATTTTTAAGTAATGATTTTCAACTCGATTGGAGAATTGAGAGCTGAGTTTGAATTCCAGTTGTGTCTATTACATTCACTTATATGATAATACCCAGGGGAAAGTTATGAATCTAAATTTTTTTTTTTCTAGTTATTATGTGTGCTTATCAAGAGGCATTTTTAAGTAATGATTTTCAACTCGGATTGAGGAATTGGAGAGCCGAGTTTGAATTCCAGTTGTATTCAGCATTACATTCACTTATATGATAATACCCAGGGGAAAGTTATGAATCTAACCTTTTTTTTCCTGCTATTATGTGTGCTTATCAAGAGGCATTTTTAAGTAATGATTTTCAACTCGGATTGAGGAATTGAGAGCTGAGTTTTTACTCCAGCACAGTCTATTACATTCACTTATATGATAATGCTCCTAGGGGAAAGTTATGAATCTAAATCTTTTTTTTTTTTCCTAGTTATTATGTGTGCTTATCAAGAGGTATTTTAAGTAATGATTGTCCCTGGATTGAGTGAATTGGAGAGCTGAGTTTGACTCAGTTGTGTTCATTACATTCACTTATATGATAATACCCAGGGGAAAGTTATGAATCTAAATCTTTTTTTTCCAGAAGGTTATGTGTGCTTATCAAGAGCATTTTTAAGTAATGATTTTCAACTCGGATTGAGGAATTGAGCTGAGTTTGAATTTCCAGTTGTGTTCATTACATTCACTTATATGACAATACCCAGGGGAAAGTTATGAATCTAAATCTTTTTTTTTTTCCTAGTTATTATGTGTGCTTATCAAGAGGCATTTTTAAGTAATGATTTTCAACTCAGATTGAGGAATTGGAGAGCTGAGTTTGAATTCCAGTTGTGTTCATTACATTCACTTATATGATAATACCCAGGGAAAGTTATGAATCTAAATCTTTTTTTTTCCTAGTTATTATGTGTGCTTATCAAGAGGCATTTTTAAGTAATGATTTTCAACCGGATTGATAAATTGGAGAGCTGAGTTTTACTCCAGTTGTGTTCATTACATTCACTTATATGATAATACCCAGGGGAAAGTTATGAATCTAAATCTTTTTTTCCTAGTTATTATGTGTGCTTATCAAGAGGCATTTTTAAGTAATGATTTTCAACTCGGATTGAGGAATTGGAGAGCTGAGTTTGAATTCCAGTTGTGTTCATTACATTCACTTATATGATAATACCCAGGGAAAGCTATGAATCTAAATCTTTTTTTTTTCCTAGTTATTATGTGTGCTTATCAAGAGGCATTTTTAAGTAATGATTTTCAACTCGGATTGAGGAATTGGAGAGCTGAGTTTGAATTTCCAGTTGTGTTCATTACATTCACTTATATGATAATACCCAGGGGAAAGTTATGAATCTAAATCTTTTTTTTTCCTAGTTATTATGTGTGCTTATCAAGAGGCATTTTTAAGTAATGATTTTCAACCTCGGATTGAGGAATTGGAGAGCTGAGTTTGAATTTCCAGTTGTGTTCATTACATTCACTTATATGATAATACCCAGGGGAAAGTTATGAATCTAAATCTTTTTTTTTTTCCTAGTTATTATGTGTGCTTATCAAGAGGCATTTTTAAGTAATGATTTTCAACTCGATTGAGGAATTGGAGAGCTGAGTTTGAATTCCAGTTGTGTTCATTACATTCACTTATATGATAATACCCAGGGGAAAGTTATGAATCTAAATCTTTTTTTTTTCCTAGTTATTATGTGTGCTTATCAAGAGGCATTTTTAAGTAATGATTTTCAACTCGGATTGAGGAATTGGAGAGCTGAGTTTGAATTCCAGTTGTGTTCATTACATTCACTTATATGATAATACCCAGGGGAAAGTTAAGGAATCTGAATCTTTTTTTTTTTCTAGTTATTATGTGTGCTTATCAAGAGGCATTTTTAAGTAATGATTTTCTAACTCTGGATTGAGGAATTGGAGAGCTGAGTTTGAATTCCAGTTGTGTTCATTACATTCACTTATATGATAATACCCAGGGGAAAGTTATGAATCTAAATCTTTTTTTTTTCTAGTTATTATGTGTGCTTATCAAGAGGCATTTTTAAGTAATGATTTCTAACTCGGATTGAGGAATTGGAGAGCTGAGTTTGAATTCCAGTTGTGTTCATTACATTCACTTATATGATAATACCCAGGGGAAAGTTATGAATCTAAATCTTTTTTTTTTTTTCCTAGTTATTATGTGTGCTTATCAAGAGGCATTTTTAAGTAATGATTTTCAACCTCGGATTGAGGAATT
Organism: Ascarosepion bandense; assembly: GCA_037127315.1. NCBI lineage: Eukaryota > Metazoa > Mollusca > Cephalopoda > Sepiida > Sepiidae > Ascarosepion > Ascarosepion bandense. Next base: position 2,467 of record JBBBDQ010011396.1, read on the forward strand.
GAGAGTTGAGTTTGAATTCCTAAGTTGTGTTCATTACATTCACTTATATGATAATACCCAGGGGAAAGTTATGAATCTAAATCTTTTTTTTCCTAGTTATTATGTGTGCTTATCAAGAGGCATTTTTAAGTAATGATTTTCAACTCGGATTGAGGAATTGGAGAGCTGAGTTTGAATTCCAGTTGTGTTCATTACATTCACTTATATGATAATACCTAGGAAAGTTATGAATCTAAATCTTTTTTTTTTTTCTAGTTATTATGTGTGCTTATCAAGAGGCATTTTTAAGTAATGATTTTCAACTCGGATTGAGGAATTGGAGAGTTTGGAGTTTAATTCCAGTTGTGTTCATTACATTCACTTATATGATAATACCCAGGGGAAAGTTATGAATCTAAATCTTTTTTTTTTTTTTCTAGTTATTATGTGTGCTTATCAAGAGGTATTTTTAAGTAATGATTTTCAACTCGGATTGAGGAATTGGAGAGTTGAGTTTGAATTCCAGTTGTGTTCATTACATTCACTTATATGATAATACCCAGGGGAAAGTTATGAATCTAAATCTTTTTTTTTTTCTAGTTATTATGTGTGCTTATCAAGAGGCATTTTTAAGTAATGATTTTCAACCTGGATTGAGGAATTGAGAAGCTGAGTTTGAATTCCAGTTGTGTTCATTACATTCACTTATATGATAATACCCAGGGGAAAGTTATGAATCTAAATCTTTTTTTTTTCCTAGTTATTATGTGTGCTTATCAAGAGGCATTTTTAAGTAATGATTTTCAACCGGATTGAGGAATTGGAGAGCTGAGTTTGAATTCCCAGTTGTGTTCATTACATTCACTTATATGATAATACCCAGGGGAAAGTTATGAATCTAAATCTTTTTTTTTTTTCTAGTTATTAGTGTGTGCTTATCAAGAGGCATTTTTAAGTAATGGATTTTCAACTCGGACAGGAATTGGAGAGCTGAGTTTGAATTCCAGTTGTGTTCATTACATTCACTTATATGATAATACCCAGGGGAAAGAATCTAAATCTTTTTTTTTTCTAGTTATTATGTGTGCTTATCAAGAGGCATTTTTAAGTAATGATTTTCAACTCGGATTGAGGAATTGAGCTGAGTTTGAATTCCAGTTGTGTTCATTACATTCACTTATATGATACATTCCAGGGGAAAGTTATGAATCTAAATCTTTTTTTTTTTCAGTTATTATGTGTGCTTATCAAGAGAGGTATTTTTAAGTAATGATTTTCAACTCGGATTGAGGAATTGGAGAGCTGAGTTTGAATTCCAGTTGTGTTCATTACATTCACTTATATGATAATACCCAGGGGAAAGTTATGAATCTAAATCTTTTTTTTTTTCCTAGTTATTATGTGTGCTTATCAAGAGGCATTTTTAAGTAATGATTTTCAACTCGGATTGAGGAATTGGAGAGCTGAGTTTGTTCCAGTTGTGTTCATTACATTCACTTATATGATAATACCCAGGGGAAAGCTATGAATCTAAATCTTTTTTTTTTTCTAGTTATTATGTGTGCTTATCAAGAGGCATTTTTAAGTAATGATTTTCAACTCGGATTGAGGAATTGGAGAGCTGAGTTTGAATTCCAGTTGTGTTCATTACATTCACTTATATGATAATACCCAGGGGAAAGTTATGAATCTAAATCTTTTTTTTTCCTAGTTATTATGTGTGCTTATCAAGAGGCATTTTTAAGTAATGATTTTCAACTCGGATTGAGGAATTGGAGAGCGGAGTTTGAATTTTAGTTGTGTTCATTACATTCACTTATATGATAATACCCAGGGGAAAGTTATAATCAAATCTTTTTTTTTTCTAGTTATTATGTGCTATCAAGAGGCATTTTTAAGTAATGATTTTCAACTCGGATTGAGGAATTGGAGAGCTGAGTTTGAATTCCAGTTGTGTTCATTACATTCACTTATATGATAATACCCAGGGGAAAGTTATGAATCTAAATCTTTTTTTTTTCTAGTTATTATGTGCTTATCAAGAGGCATTTTTAAGTAATGATTTTCAACTCGGATTGAGGAATTGAGCTGAGTTTAATTCAGTTATGTTCATTACATTCACTTATATGATAATACCCAGGGGAAAGTTATGAATCTAAATCTTTTTTTTTTTTCTAGTTATTATGTGTGCTTATCAAGAGGCATTTTTAAGTAATGATTTTCAACCGGATTGAGGAATTGGAGAGCTGAGTTTGAATTCCAGTTGTGTTCATTACATTCACTTATATGATAATACCCAGGGGAAAGTTATGAATCTAAATCTTTTTTTTCCTAGTTATTATGTGTGCTTATCAAGAGGCATTTTTAAGTAATGATTTTCAACTCGGATTGAGGAATTGGAGAGCTGAGTTTGAATTTCCAGTTGTGTCTATTACATTCACTTATATGATAATACCCAGGGGAAAGTTATGAATCTAAATCTTTTTTTTTTTTCTAGTTATTATGTGTGCTTATCAAGAGGCATTTTTAAGTAATGATTTTCAACTCGGATTGAGGAATTGGAGAGCTGAGTTTGAATTTCCAGTTGTGTTCATTACATTCACTTATATGATAATACCCAGGGGAAAGTTATGAATCTAAATCTTTTTTTTTCCTAGTTATTATGTGCTTATCAAGAGGCATTTTTAAGTAATGATTTTCAACTCGGATTGAGGAATTGGAGAGCTGAGTTTGAATTTCCAGTTGTGTTCATTACATTCACTTATATGATAATACCCAGGAAAGTTATGAATCTAAATCTTTTTTTTCTAGTTATTATTATGTGTGCTTATCAAGAGGCATTTTAAGTAATGATTTTCAACTCGGATTGAGGAATTGGAGAGCTGAGTTTGAATTCCAGTTGTGTTCATTACTCCATTTATATGATAATACCCAGTGTTATGAATCTAAATCTTTTTTTTTCCTAGTTATTATGTGTGCTTATCAAGAGGCATTTTTAAGTAATGATTTTCAACTCGGATTGAGGAATTGGAGAGCTGAGTTTGAATTCCAGTTGTGTTCATTACATTCACTTATATGATAATACCCAGGGGAAAGTTATGAATCTAAATCTTTTTTTTTTTCCTGGTTATTATGTGTGCTTATCAAGAGGCATTTTTAAGTAATGATTTTCAACTCCTGATTGAGGAATTGGAGAGCTGGAGTTTGGATTCAGTGCTGTGTTCATTACATTCACTTATATGATAATACCCAGGGGAAAGTTATGAATCTAAATCTTTTTTTTTCCTAGTTATTATGTGTGCTTATCAAGAGGCATTTTTAAGTAATGATTTTCAACTCGGATTGAGGAATTGGAGAGCTAATGGAATTTGTATGTTCATTACATTCACTTATATGATAATACCCAGGGGAAAGTTATGAATCTAAATCTTTTTTTTCTAGTTATGTGTGCTTATCAAGAGGCATTTTTAAGTAATGATTTTCAACTCGGATTGAGGAATTGGAGCTGAGTTTGAATTCCAGTTGTGTTCATTACATTCACTTATATGATAATACCCAGGGGAAAGCATGAATCTAAATCTTTTTTTTTCCTAGTTATTATGAAGCTATCAAGAGGCATTTTAAGTAATGATTTTCAACTCGGATTGAGGAATTGGAGAGCTGAGTTTGAATTTTATGCTGAAGTCATTACATTCACTTATATGATAATACCCAGGGGAAAGTTATGAATCTAAATCTTTTTTTTTTTTTCTAGTTATTATGTGTGCTTATCAAGAGGCATTTTTAAGTAATGATTTTCAACTCGGATTGAGGAATTGGAGAGCTGAGTTTGAATACTCCAGTTGTGTTCATTACATTCACTTATATGATAATACTCAGGGGAAAGTTATGAATCTAAATCTTTTTTTTTTCCTAGTTATTATGTGTGCTTATCAAGAGGCATTTTTAAGTAATGATTTTCTGAATCGATTGAGGAATTGGAGAGCTGAGTTTGAATTCCAGTTGTGTTCATTACATTCACTTATATGATAATACCCAGGGGAAAGTTATGAATCTAAATCTTTTTTTTTCCTAGTTATTATGTGCTTATCAAGAGGCATTTTGGCAATGATTTTCAACTGGATTATGGAATTGGAGAGTTGAGTTTAATTTAGTTGTGTTCATTACATTCACTTATATGATAATACCAGAAAAGTTATGAATCTAAATCTTTTTTTTTTCCTAGTTATTATGTGTGCTTATCAAGAGGCATTTTTAAGTAATGATTTTCAATTGATTGAGGAATTGGAGAGCTGAGTTTACCCAGTTGTGTTCATTACATTCACTTATATGATAATACCCAGGGGAAAGTTATGAATCTAAATCTTTTTTTTTTCCTAGTTATTATGTGTGCTTATCAAGAGGCATTTTTAAGTAATGATTTTCAACTCGGATTGAGGAATTGGAGAGCTGAGTTTGAATTCCAGTTGTGTTCATTACATTCACTTATATGATAATACCCCAGGGGAAAGTTATGAATCTAAATCTTTTTTTTTCCTAGTTATTATGTGTGCTTATCAAGAGGCATTTTAAGTAATGATTTTCAACTCGGATTGAGGAATTGGAGAGCTGAGTTTGAATTCCAGTTGTGTTCATTACATTCACTTATATGATAATACCTAGGAAAGCTAGAATCTGGGCCTTTTTTTTTCCTAGTTATGTGTGCTTATCAAGAGGCATTTTTAAGTACGATTTTCAACTCGGATTGAGGAATTGAGGAGCTGAGTTTGAATTAAAGTTGTGTTCATTACATTCACTTATATGATAATACCCAGGGGAAAGTTATGAATCTAAATCTTTTTTTTTTTCTAGTTATTATGTGTGCTTATCAAGAGGCATTTTTAAGTAATGATTTTCAACTCGGATTGAGGAATTGGAGAGCTGAGTTTGAATTCCAGTTGTGTTCATTACATTCACTTATATGATAATACCCAGGGGAAAGTTATGAATCTAAATCTTTTTTTTTTTTCTAGTTATTATGTGTGCTTATCAAGAGGCATTTTTAAGTAATGATTTTCAACTCGGATTGGAGGAATTGGAGAGCTGAGTTTGAATTCCAGTTGTGTTCATTACATTCACTTATATGATAATACCCAGGGGAAAGTTATGAATCTAAATCTTTTTTTTTTTCTAGTTATTATGTGTGCTTATCAAGAGGCATTTTTAAGTAATGATTTTCAACTCGGATTGAGGAATTGAGAGCTGAGTTTGAATTCCAGTTGTGTCTTTATTACATTCACTTATATGATAATACCCAGGGGAAAGTTATGAATCTAAATCTTTTTTTTTTTCTAGTTATTATGTGTGCTTATCAGAGGCATTTTTAAGTAATGATTTTCAACTCGGATTGAGGAATTGGAGAGCTGAGTTTGACTCAGTTGTGTTCATTACATTCACTTATATGATAATACCCAGGGGAAAGTTATGAATCTAAATCTTTTTTTTTTCCTAGTTATTATGTGTGCTTATCAAGAGGCATTTTTAAGTAATGATTTTCAACTCGGATTGAGGAATTGGAGAGCTGAGTTTGAATTCCAGTTGTGTTCATTACATTCACTTATATGATAATACCCAGGGAAAGTTATGAATCTAAATCTTTTTTTTTTCCTAGTTATTATGTGTGCTTATCAAGAGGCATTTTTAAGTAATGATTTTCAACTCGGATTGAGGAATTGAGAGCTGAGTTTGAATTCCAGTTGTGTTCATTACATTCACTTATATGATAATACCCAGGAAAGTTATGAATCTAAATCTTTTTTTTCCTAGTTATTATGTGTGCTTATCAAGAGGCATTTTTAAGTAATGATTTTCAACTCGGATTGAGGAATTGGAGAGCTGAGTTTGAATTCCAGTTGTGTTCATTACATTCACTTATATGATAATACCCAGGGGAAAGTTACAATCTAAATCTTTTTTTTCCTAGTTATTATGTGCTTATCAAGAGGCATTTTTAAGTAATGATTTTCAACTCGGATTGAGAATTGGAGAGCTGAGTTTGAATTCCAGTTGTGTTCATTACATTCACTTATATGATAATACCCAGGGGAAAGTTATGAATCTAAATCTTTTTTTTCCTAGTTATTATGTGTGCTTATCAAGAGGCATTTTTAAGTAATGATTTTCAACTCGGATTGAGGAATTGGAGAGCTGAGTTTGAATTCCAGTTGTGTTCATTACATTCACTTATATGATAATACCCAGGGGAAAGTTATGAATCTAAATCTTTTTTTTTTTTCCTAGTTATTATGTGTGCTTATCAAGAGGCATTTTTAAGTAATGATTTTCAACTCGGATTGAGGAATTGGAGAGCTGAGTTTGAATTCCAGTTGTGTTCATTACATTCACTTATATGATAATACCCAGGGGAAAGTTATGAATCTAAATCTTTTTTTTTTTCCTAGTTATTATGTGTGCTTATCAAGAGGCATTTTTAAGTAATGATTTTCAACTCGGATTGAGGAATTGAGAGCTGAGTTTGACTCAGTTGTGTTCATTACATTCACTTATATGATAATACCCAGGGGAAAGTTAAGAATCTAAATCTTTTTTTTTTTCCTAGTTATTATGTGTGCTTATCAAGAGGCATTTTTAAGTAATGATTTTCAACTCGGATTGAGGAATTGGAGAGCTGGAGTTTGAATTCCAGTTGTGTTCATTACATTCACTTATATGATAATACCCAGGGGAAAGTTATGAATCTAAATCTTTTTTTTCCTAGTTATTATGTGTGTGCTTATCAAGAGGCATTTTTAAGTAATGATTTTCAACTCGGATTGAGGAATTGAGAGCTGAGTTTGAATTCCAGTTGTGTTCATTACATTCTACTTATATGATAATACCCAGGAAAGTTATGAATCTAAATCTTTTTTTTTCCTAGTTATTATGTGTGCTTATCAAGAGGCATTTTTAAGTAATGATTTTCAACTTGATTGAGGAATTGGAGAGCTGAGTTTGAATTCCAGTTGTGTTCATTACATTCACTTATATGATAATACCTTCCAGGTGGAAAGTTATGAATCTAAATCTTTTTTTTTTCCTAGTTATTATGTGTGCTTATCAAGAGGCATTTTTAAGTAATGATTTTCAACTCGGATTTTGAGGAATTGGAGAGCTGAGTTTGAATTTCCAGTTGTGTTCATTACATTCACTTATATGATAATACCCAGGGGAAAGTTATGAATCTAAATCTTTTTTTTTTCCTAGTTATTATGTGTGCTTATCAAGAGGCATTTTTAAGTAATGATTTTCAACTCGGATTGAGGAATGGAGAGCTGAGTTTGAATTCCAGTTGTGTTCATTACATTCACTTATATGATAATACCCAGGGGAAAGTTATGAATCTAAATCTTTTTTTTTTCTAGTTATTATGTGTGCTTATCAAGAGGCATTTTTAAGTAATGATTTTCAACTCGGATTGAGGAATTGGAGAGCTGAGTTTGAATTCCAGTTGTGTTCATTACATTCACTTATATGATAATACCCAGGGAAAGTTATGAATCTAAATCTTTTTTTTTCCTAGTTATTATGTGTGCTTATCAAGAGGCATTTTTAAGTAATGATTTTCAACTCGGATTGAGGAATTGGAGAGCTGAGTTTGAATTCCAGTTGTGTTCATTACATTCACTTATATGATAATACCCAGGGAAAGTTATGAATCTAAATCTTTTTTTTTTCCTAGTTATTATGTGTGCTTATCAAGAGGCATTTTTAAGTAATGATTTTCAACTCGGATTGAGGAATTGAGAGCTGAGTTTGAATTCCAGTTGTGTTCATTACATTCACTTATATGATAATACCCAGGGGAAAGTTATGAATCTAAATCTTTTTTTTTTCCTAGTTATTATGTGTGCTTATCAAGAGGCATTTTTAAGTAATGATTTTCAACTCGGATTGAGGAATTGGAGAGCTGAGTTTGAATTCCAGTTGTGTTCATTACATTCACTTATATGATAATACCCAGGGGAAAGTTATGAATCTAAATCTTTTTTTTTCCTAGTTATTATGTGTGCTTATCAAGAGGCATTTTTAAGTAATGATTTTCAACTCGGATTGAGGAATTGGAGCTGAGTTTGAATTCCAGTTGTGTTCATTACATTCACTTATATGATAATACCTAGGAAAGTTATGAATCTAAATCTTTTTTTTTCCTAGTTATGTGTGCTTATCAAGAGGCATTTTTAAGTAATGATTTTCAACTCGGATTGAGGAATTGGAGAGCTGAGTTTGAATTCCAGCTGTGTTCATTACATTCACTTATATGATAATACCCAGGGGAAAGTTATGAATCTAAATCTTTTTTTTCCTAGTTATTATGTGTGCTTATCAAGAGAGGCATTTTTAAGTAATGATTTTCAACTCGGATTGAGGAATTGGAGAGCTGAGTTTGAATTCCAGTTGTGTTCATTACATTCACTTATATGATAATACCCAGGGAAAGTTATGAATCTAAATCTTTTTTTTTCCTAGTTATTATGTGTGCTTATCAAGAGGCATTTTTAAGTAATGATTTTCAACTCGGATTGAGGAATTGAGAGCTGAGTTTGAATTCCAGTTGTGTTCATTACATTCACTTATATGATGTAATACCCAGGAAAGCAGAACTTTAAATCTTTTTTTTTTCCTAGTTATTATGTGTGCTTATCAAGAGGCATTTTTAAGTAATGATTTTCAACTCGGATTGAGGAATTGGAGAGCTGAGTTTGAATTCCAGTTGTGTTCATTACATTCACTTATATGATAATACCCAGGGGAAAGTTATGAATCTAAATCTTTTTTTTCCTAGTTATTATGTGTGCTTATCAAGAGGCATTTTTAAGTAATGATTTTCAGAACCTCTGGATTGAGGAATTGGAGAGCTGAGTTTGAATTCCAGTTGTGTTCATTACATTCACTTATATGATAATACCCAGGGGAAAGTTATGAATCTAAATCTTTTTTTTTTTCCTAGTTATTATGTGTGTGCTTATCAAGAGGCATTTTTAAGTAATGATTTTCAACTCGGATTGAGGAATTGAGAGCTGTTGAGTTTGAATTCCAGTTGTGTTCATTACATTCATTTATATGATAATACCCAGGGGAAAGTTATGAATCTAAATCTTTTTTTTTTTCTAGTTATTATGTGTGCTTATCAAGAGGCATTTTTAAGTAATGATTTTCAACTCGGATTGAGGAATTGGAGAGCTGAGTTTGAATTCCAGTTGTGTTCATTACATTCACTTATATGATAATACCCAGGGAAAGTTATGAATCTAAATCTTTTTTTTTTCTAGTTATTATGTGTGCTTATCAAGAGGCATTTTTAAGTAATGATTTTCAACTCGGATTGAGGAATTGGAGAGCTGAGTTTGAATTCCAGTTTGTTCATTACATTCACTTATATGATAATACCCAGGAAAGTTATGAATCTAAATCTTTTTTTTTTTTTCCTAGTTATTATGTGTGCTTATCAAGAGGCATTTTTAAGTAATGATTTTCAACTCGGATTGAGGAATTGGAGAGCTGAGTTTGATTCTGAGTTGTGTTCATTACATTCACTTATATGATAATACCCAGGGGAAAGTTATGAATCTAAATCTTTTTTTTTTTCTAGTTATTATGTGTGCTTATCAAGAGGCATTTTTAAGTAATGATTTTCAACTCGGATTGAGGAATTGGAGAGCTATTTGAATTCCAGTTGTGTTCATTACATTCACTTATATGATAATACCCAGGGGAAAGTTATGAATCTAAATCTTTTTTTTTTTCTAGTTATTATGTGTGCTTATCAAGAGGCATTTTTAAGTAATGATTTTCAACTGGATTGAGGAATTGGAGAGCTGAGTTTGAATTCCAGTTGTGTTCATTACATTCACTTATATGATAATACCCAGGGGAAAGTTATGAATCTAAATCTTTTTTTTTTCTAGTTATTATGCTTATCAAGAGGCATTTTTAAGTAATGATTTTCAACTCGGATTGAGGAATTGGAGAGCTGAGTTTGAATTCCAGTTGTGTTCATTACATTCACTTATATGATAATACCCAGGGGAAAGTTATGAATCTAAATCTTTTTTTTTTCTAGTTATTATGTGCTTTTATCAAGAGGCATTTTTAAGTAATGATTTTCAACTCGGATTGAGGAATTGGAGTTGAGTTTGAATTCCAGTTGTGTTCATTACATTCACTTATATGATAATACCCAGGGGAAAGTTATGAATCTAAATCTTTTTTTTTTTCTAGTTATTATGTGTGCTTATCAGAGGCATTTTTAAGAATGATTTTCAACTGATTGAGGAATTGGAGAGCTGAGTTGAATTCCAGTTGTGTTCATTACATTCACTTATATGATAATACCCAGGGGAAAGTTATGAATCTAAATCTTTTTTTTTTTTCTAGTTATTATGTGTGCTTATCAAGAGGCATTTTTAAGTAATGATTTTCAACTCGGATTGAGGAATTGAGAGCTGGAGTTTGAATTCCAGTTGTGTCTATTACATTCACTTATATGATAATACCCAGGGAAAGCAGAATCTAAATCTTTTTTTTTTTCTAGTTATTATGTGTGCTTATCAAGAGGCATTTTTAAGTAATGATTTTCAACTCGGATTGAGGAATTGGAGAGCTGAGTTTGAATTCCAGTTGTGTTCATTACATTCACTTATATGATAATACCCAGGGGAAAGTTATGAATCTAAATCTTTTTTTTTTTCTAGTTATTATGTGTGCTTATCAAGAGGCATTTAAGTAATGATTTTCAACTCGGATTGAGGAATTGGAGAGCTGAGTTTGAATTCCAGTTGTGTTCATTACATTCACTTATATGATAATACCCAGGGGAAAGTTATGAATCTAAATCTTTTTTTTTTCCTAGTTATTATGTGTGCTTATCAAGAGGCATTTTTAAGTAATGATTTTCAACTCGGATTGAGGAATTGGAGAGCTGAGTTTGAATCTGTACAGTTCATTACATTCACTTATATGATAATACCCAGGGGAAAGTTATGAATCTAAATCTTTTTTTTTTTCTAGTTATTATGTGTGCTTATCAAGAGGCATTTTTAAGTAATGATTTTCAACTCGGATTGAGGAATTGAGAGCTGAGTTTCTGAATTCCAGTTGTGTTCATTACATTCACTTATATGATAATACCCAGGGGAAAGTTATGAATCTAAATCTTTTTTTTTTTCCTAGTTATTATGTGTGCTTATCAAGAGGCATTTTGGCATGATTTTCAACTCGGATTGAGGAATTGGAGAGCTGAGTTTGAATTCCAGTTGTGTTCATTACATTCACTTATATGATAATACCCAGGGGAAAGTTATGAATCTAAATCTTTTTTTTTTCTAGTTATTATGTGTGCTTATCAAGAGGCATTTTTAAGTAATGATTTTCAACTCGGATTGAGGAATTGGAGAGCTGAGTTTGAATTCCAGTTGTGTTCATTACATTCACTTATATGATAATACCCAGGGAAAGTTATGAATCTAAATCTTTTTTTTTTCCTAGTTATTATGTGTGCTTATCAAGAGGCATTTTTATAATGATTTTCAACTCGGATTGAGGAATTGGAGAGCTGAGTTTGAATTCCAGTTGTGTTCATTACATTCACTTATATGATAATACCCAGGAAAGTTATGAATCTAAATCTTTTTTTTTTCTAGTTATTATGTGTGCTTATCAAGAGGCATTTTTAAGTAATGATTTTCAACTCGGATTGAGGAATTGGAGAGCTGAGTTTGAATTCCAGTTGTGTTCATTACATTCACTTATATGATAATACCCAGGAAAGTTATGAATCTAAATCTTTTTTTTTTCCTAGTTATTATGTGTGCTTATCAAGAGGCATTTTTAAGTAATGATTTTCAACCTCGGATTGAGGAATTGGAGAGCTGAGTTTGAATTCAGTTGTGTTCATTACATTCACTTATATGATAATACCCAGGGGAAAGTTATGAATCTAAATCTTTTTTTTTTCCTAGTTATTATGTGTGCTTATCAAGAGGCATTTTTAAGTAATGATTTTCAACTCGGATTGAGGAATTGGAGAGCTGAGTTTGACTTCAGTTGTGTTCATTACATTCACTTATATGATAATACCTTAGAGTTATAGTCTAAATCTTTTTTTTTTCCTAGTTATTATGTGTGCTTATCAAGAGGCATTTTTAAGTAATGATTTTCAACTCGGATTGAGGAATTGAGAGCTGAGTTTGAATTCCAGTTGTACTCATTACATTCACTTATATGATAATACCCAGGGGAAAGTTATGAATCTAAATCTTTTTTTTTTTCCTAGTTATTATGTGCTTATCAAGAGGCATTTTTAAGTAATGATTTTCTAACCTCGGATTGAGGAATTGGAGAGCTGAGTTTGAATTCCAGTTGTGTTCATTACATTCACTTATATGATAATACCCAGGGGAAAGTTATGAATCTAAATCTTTTTTTTTTCCTAGTTATTATGTGTGCTTATCAAGAGGCATTTTTAAGTAATGATTTTCAACTCGGATTGAGGAATTGGAGAGCTGAGTTTGAATTCCAGTTGTGTTCATTACATTCACTTATATGATAATACCCAGGGGAAAGTTATGAATCTAAATCTTTTTTTTTTTTCTAGTTATTATGTGTGCTTATCAAGAGGCATTTTTAAGTAATGATTTCTCAACTCGGATTGAGGAATTGGAGAGCTGAGTTTGAATTTCCAGTTGTGTTCATTACATTCACTTATATGATAATACCCAGGGAAAGTTATGAATCTAAATCTTTTTTTTTTCCTAGTTATTATGTGTGCTTATCAAGAGGCATTTTTAAGTAATGATTTTCAACTCGGATTGAGGAATTGGAGAAGCTGAGTTTGAATTCCAGTTGTGTTCATTACATTCTAATTTATATGATAATACCCAGGGGAAAGTTATGAATCTAAATCTTTTTTTTTTCCTAGTTATTATGTGTGCTTATCAAGAGGCATTTTTAAGTAATGATTTTCAACTCGGATTGAGGAATTGGAGAGTTGAGTTTGATCTCCACTTGTGTTCATTACATTCACTTATATGATAATACCCAGGAAAGTTATGAATCTAAATTTTTTTTTCTAGTTATTATGTGTGCTTATCAAGAGGCATTTTTAAGTAATGATTTTCAACTCGGATTGAGGAATTGGAGAGCTGAGTTTGAATTTTGCCAGCTATTACATTCACTTATATGATAATACCCAGGGGAAAGTTATGAATCTAAATCTTTTTTTTTTTCTAGTTATTATGTGTGCTTATCAAGAGGCATTTTTAAGTAATGATTTTCAACTCGGATTGAGGAATTGGAGAGCTGAGTTTGAATTCCAGTTGTGTTCATTACATTCACTTATATGATAATACCCAGGGGAAAGTTATGAATCTAAATCTTTTTTTTTTTCTAGTTATTATGTGTGCTATCAAGAGGCATTTTTAAGTAATGATTTTCAACTCGGATTGAGGAATTGGAGAGCTGAGTTTGAATTCCAGTTGTGTTCATTACATTCACTTATATGATAATACCCAGGGGAAAGTTATGAATCTAAATCTTTTTTTTTTTCTAGTTATTATGTGTGCTTATCAAGAGGCATTTTTAAGTAATGATTTTCAACTCGGATTGAGGAATTGGAGAGCTGAGTTTGAATTTCCAGTTGTGTTCATTACATTCACTTATATGATAATACCCAGGGGAAAGTTATGAATCTAAATCTTTTTTTTTCTAGTTATTATGTGTGCTTATCAAGAGGCATTTTTAAGTAATGATTTTCAACTCGGATTGAGGAATTGGAGAGCTGAGTTTGAATTCCAGTTGTGTTCATTACATTCACTTATATGATAATACCCAGGAAAGTTATGAATCTAAATCTTTTTTTTTTTCTAGTTATTATGTGTGCTTATCAAGAGGCATTTTTAAGTAATGATTTTCAACTCGGATTGAGGAATTGGAGAGCTGAGTTTGACTCCAGTTGTGTTCATTACATTCACTTATATGATAATACCCAGGGGAAAGTTATGAATCTAAATCTTTTTTTTTCCTAGTTATGTGCTTATCAAGAGGCATTTTTAAGTAATGATTTTCAACTCGATTGAGGAATTGGAGAGCTGAGTTTGAATTCCAGTTGTGTTCATTACATTCACTTATATGATAATACCCAGGGAAAGTTATGAATCTAAATCTTTTTTTTTCCTAGTTATTATGTGTGCTTACCAAGAGGCATTTTTAAGTAATGATTTTCAACTCGGATTGAGGAATTGGAGAGCTGAGTTTGAATTCCAGTTGTGTTCATTACATTCACTTATATGATAATACCCAGGGGAAAGTATGAATCTAAATCTTTTTTTTTTTCTAGTTATTATGTGTGCTTATCAAGAGGCATTTTTAAGTAATGATTTTCAACCTCGGATTGAGGAATTGGAGAGCTGAGTTTGAATTCCAGTTGTGTTCATTACATTCACTTATATGATAATACCCAGGGGAAAGTTATGAATCTAAATCTTTTTTTTTTTTCTAGTTATTATGTGTGCTTTTATCAAGAGGCATTTTTTAAGTAATGATTTTCAACTCGGATTGAGAAATTGGAGAGCTGAGTTTGAATTCCAGTTGTGTTCATTACATTCACTTATATGATAATACCTAGGGAAAGTTATGAATCTAAATCTTTTTTTTTTTTCCTAGTTATTATGTGTGCTTATCAAGAGGCATTTTTAAGTAATGATTTTTTTTCAACTCGGATTGAGTGCATTGGAGAGCTGAGTTTGAATTCCAGTTGTGTTCATTACATTCACTTATATGATAATACCCAGGGGAAAGTTATGAATCTAAATCTTTTTTTTTTCCTAGTTATTATGTGTGCTTATCAAGAGGCATTTTTTAAGTAATGATTTTCAACTCGGATTGAGGAATTGGAGAGCTGAGTTTGAATTCCAGTTGTGTTCATTACATTCACTTATATGATAATACCCAGGGGAAAGTTATGAATCTAAATCTTTTTTTTTTTCTAGTTATTATGTGTGCTTATCAAGAGGCATTTTAAGTAATGATTTTCAACTCGGATTGAGGAATTGGAGAGCTGAGCTGAGAACTGTAATGTCTAGATGAGACATCACTGAGTATGATAATACCTAGGAAAAGTTGCTGAATTCAACTTTTTTTTTTTCTAGTTATTGCAGTGCTTATCAGCATTTATAATGATTTTAAAACTGATTGAGAATTGAGCTGGAGTTTGAATTCCAGCTAAAATATTACATTCACTTATGCTAGATAACATGCCCAGGGAAAGTTTATATCTAGAATCTTTTTTTCTAGTTATTATGTGTGCTTATCAAGAGGCATTTTTAAGTAATGATTTTCAACTCGGATTGAGGAATTGGAGAGCTGAGTTTGAATTCCAGTTGTGTTCATTACATTCACTTATATGATAATACCCAGGGGAAAGTTATGAATCTAAATCTTTTTTTTTTCCTAGTTATTATGTGTGCTTATCAAGAGGCATTTTTAAGTAATGATTTTCAACTCGGATTGAGGAATTGGAGAGCTGAGTTTGAATTCCAGTTGTGTTCATTACATTCACTTATATGATAATACCCAGGGGAAAGTTATGAATCTAAATCTTTTTTTTTTTTCTAGCTATTATGTGTGCTTATCAAGAGGCATTTTTAAGTAATGATTTTCAACTCGGATTGAGGAATTGGAGAGCTGAGTTTGAATTTGAGTTGTGTTCATTACATTCACTTATATGATAATACCCAGGGGAAAGTTATGAATCTAAATCTTTTTTTTTTTCTAGTTATTATGTGTGCTTATCAAGAGGCATTTTGTATAATGATTTTCAACTCGGATTGAGGAATTGGAGAGCTGAGTTTGAATTCCAGTTGTGTTCATTACATTCACTTATATGATAATACCCAGGGGAAAGTTATGAATCTAAATCTTTTTTTTTTTCTTAGTTATTATGTGTGCTTATCAAGAGGCATTTTTAAGTAATGATTTTCAACTCGGATTGAGGAATTGGAGAGCTGAGTTTGAATTCCAGTTGTGTTCATTACATTCACTTATATGATAATACCCCAGGGGAAAGTTATGAATCTAAATCTTTTTTTTTTTTTCTAGTTATTATGTGTGCTTATCAAGAGGCATTTTAAGTAATGATTTTCAACTTGATTGAGGAATTGGAGAGCTGAGTTTGAATTCCAGTTGTGTTCATTACATTCACTTATATGATAATACCCAGGGAAAGTTATGAATCTAAATCTTTTTTTTTTTTCTAGTTATTATGTGTGCTTATCAAGAGGCATTTTTAAGTAATGATTTTCAACTCGGATTGAGGAATTGGAGAGCTGAGTTTTAAATTCCAGTTGTGTTCATTACATTCACTTATATGATAATACCCAGGGGAAAGTTATGAATCTAAATCTTTTTTTTTTCTAGTTATTATGTGTGCTTATCAAGAGGCATTTTAAGTAATGATTTTCAACTCCTAGGATTGAGGAATTGGAGAGCTGAGTTTGAATTCCAGTTGTGTTCATTACATTCACTTATATGATAATACCCAGGGGAAAGTTATGAATCTAAATCTTTTTTTCTAGTTATTATGTGTGCTTATCAAGAGGCATTTTTAAGTAATGATTTTCAACCTTGATTGAGGAATTGGAGAGCTGAGTTTGAATTCCAGTTGTGTTCATTACATTCACTTATATGATAATACCCAGGGGAAAGTTATGAATCTAAATCTTTTTTCCTAGTTATTATGTGTGCTTATCAAGAGGCATTTTTAAGTAATGATTTTCAACCTCGGATTGAGGAATGGAGAGCTGAGTTTGAATTCCAGTTGTGTTCATTACATTCACTTATATGATAATACCCAGGGGAAAGTTATGAATCTAAATCTTTTTTTTTTCTAGTTATTATGTGTGCTTATCAAGAGGCATTTTTAAGTAATGATTTTCAACTCGGATTGAGGAATTGGAGAGCTGAGTTTGAATTCCAGTTGTGTTCATTACATTCACTTATATGATAATACCCAGGGGAAAGTTATGAATCTAAATCTTTTTTTTTTTTCTAGTTATTATGTGTGCTTATCAAGAGGCATTTTTAAGTAATGATTTTCAACTCGGATTGAGGAATTGAGAGCTGAGTTTGAATTCCAGTTGTGTTCATTACATTCACTTATATGATAATACCCAGGAAAGTTATGAATCTAAATCTTTTTTTTTTTCCTAGTTATTATGTGTGCTTATCAAGAGGCATTTTTAAGTAATGATTTTCAACCTGATTGAGGAATTGGAGAGCTGAGTTTGACTTGTAGCTAAGTTCATTACATTCATCTATATGATAATACCCAGGGGAAAGTTATGAATCTAAATCTTTTTTTTTTTCTAGTTATTATGTGTGCTTATCAAGAGGCATTTTAAGTAATGATTTTCAACTCGGATTGAGGAATTGGAGAGCTGAGTTTGAATTCCAGTTGTGTTCATTACATTCACTTATATGATAATACCCAGGGGAAAGTTATGAATCTAAATCTTTTTTTTTTCCTAGTTATTATGTGTGCTTATCAAGAGGCATTTTTAAGTAATGATTTTCAACCTCGATTGAGGAATTGGAGAGCTGAGTTTGAATTCCAGTTGTGTTCATTACATTCACTTATATGATAATACCCAGGGGAAAGTTATGAATCTAAATCTTTTTTTTTTTTCTAGTTATTATGTGCTTATCAAGAGGCATTTTTAAGTAATGATTTTCAACTCGGATTGAGGAATTGGAGAGCTGAGTTTGAATTCCAGTTGTGTTCATTACATTCACTTATATGATAATACCCAGGGGAAAGTTATGAATCTAAATCTTTTTTTTTTCCTAGTTATTATGTGTGCTTATCAAGAGGCATTTTTAAGTAATGATTTTCAACCTCGATTGAGGAATTGGAGAGCTGAGTTTGAATTCCAGTTGTGTTCATTACATTCACTTATATGATAATACCCAGGGGAAAGTTATGAATCTAAATCTTTTTTTTTTTCTAGTTATTATGTGTGCTTATCAAGAGCATTTTTAAGTAATGATTTTCAACTCGGATTGAGGAATTGGAGAGCTGAGTTTGAATTCCAGTTGTGTTCATTACATTCACTTATATGATAATACCTAGGGGAAAGTTATAATCTAAATCTTTTTTTTTTTCCTAGTTATTATGTGTGCTTATCAAGAGGCATTTTTAAGTAATGATTTTCAATTGATTGAGGAATTGGAGAGCTGAGTTTGAATTCCAGTTGTGTTCATTACATTCACTTATATGATAATACCCAGGGGAAAGTTATGAATCTAAATCTTTTTTTTTTCCTAGTTATTATGTGTGCTTATCAAGAGGCATTTTTTAAGTAATGATTTTCAACTCGGATTGAGGAATTGGAGAGCTGAGTTTGACTTCCAGTTGTGTTCATTACATTCACTTATATGATAATACCCAGGGGAAAGTTATGAATCTAAATCTTTTTTTTTTCTAGTTATTATGTGTGCGTTTATCAAGAGGCATTTTTAAGTAATGATTTTCAACTCGGATTGAGGAATTGAGAGCTGAGTTTGAATTCCAGTTGTGTTCATTACATTCACTTATATGATAATACCCAGGGGAAAGTTATGAATCTAAATCTTTTTTTTTTCCTAGTTATTATGTGTGCTTATCAAGAGGCATTTTTAAGTAATGATTTTCAACTCGGATTGAGGAATTGGAGAGCTGAGTTTGAATTCCAGTTGTGTTCATTACATTCACTTATATGATAATACCCAGGGGAAAGTTATGAATCTAAATCTTTTTTTTTTCAGTTATTATGTGTGCTTATCAAGAGGCATTTTTAAGTAATGATTTCAACCTCGGATTGAGGAATTGGAGAGCTGAGTTTGAATTCCAGTTGTGTTCATTACATTCACTTATATGATAATACCCAGGGGAAAGTTATGAATCTAAATCTTTTTTTTTTCTAGTTATTATGTGTGCTTATCAAGAGGCATTTTTAAGTAATGATTTTCAACTCGGATTGAGGAATTGGAGGAGCTGAGTTTGAATTCCAGTTGTGTTCATTACATTCACTTATATGATAATACCCAGGGGAAAGTTATGAATCTAAATCTTTTTTTTTTTCCTAGCTATTATGTGTGCTTATCAAGAGGCATTTTTAAGTAATGATTTTCAACTCGGATTGAGGAATTGGAGAGCTGAGTTTGAATTCCAGTTGTGTTCATTACATTCACTTATATGATAATACCCAGGGGAAAGTTATGAATCTAAATCTTTTTTTTTTTCCTAGTTATTATGTGTGCTTATCAAGAGGCATTTTAAGTAATGATTTTCAACTCGGATTGAGGAATTGGAGAGCTGAGTTTGAATTCCAGTTGTGTTCATTACATTCACTTATATGATAATACCCAGGGGAAAGTTATGAATCTAAATCTTTTTTTTTTCCTAGTTATTATGTGTGCTTATCAAGAGGCATTTTTAAGTAATGATTTTCAACTCGGATTGAGGAATTGGAGAGCTGAGTTTGAATTCCAGTTGTGTTCATTACATTCACTTATATGATAAATAACTAGGAAAGTTATGAATCTAAATCTTTTTTTTTCCTAGTTATTATGTGTGCTTATCAAGAGGCATTTTTAAGTAATGATTTTCAACTTGATTGAGGAATTGGAGAGCTGAGTTTGAATTCCAGTTGTGTTCATTACATTCACTTATATGATAATACCCAGGGGAAAGTTATGAATCTAAATCTTTTTTTTTTTCTAGTTATTATGTGTGTGCTTATCAAGAGGTATTTTTAAGTAATGATTTTCAACTCGGATTGAGGAATTGGAGAGCTGAGTTTGAATTCCAGTTGTGTTCATTAGCATTCACTTATATGATAATACCCAGGGGAAAGTTATGAATCTAAATCTTTTTTTTTTTCTAGTTATTATGTGTGCTTATCAAGAGGCATTTTTAAGTAATGATTTTCAACTCGGATTGAGGAATTGGAGAGCTGAGTTTGAATTCCAGTTGTGTTCATTACATTCACTTATATGATAATACCCAGGGAAAGTTATGAATCTAAATCTTTTTTTTTTTCCTAGTTATTATGTGTGCTTATCAAGAGGCATTTTTAAGTAATGATTTTCAACTCGGATTGAGGAATTGGAGAGCTGAGTTTGAATTCCAGTTGTGTTCATTACATTCACTTATATGATAATACCCAGGGGAAAGTTATGAATCTAAAACTTTTTTTTTTTTCCTAGTTATTATGTGTGCTTATCAAGAGGCATTTAAGTAATGATTTTCAACTCGGATTGAGGAATTGGAGAGCTGAGTTTGAATTCCAGTTGTGTTCATTACATTCACTTATATGATAATACCCAGGGGAAAGTTATGAATCTAAATCTTTTTTTTTTTCTAGTTATTATGTGCTTATCAAGAGGCATTTTTAAGTAATGATTTTCAACTCGGATTGAGGAATTGGAGAGCTGAGTTTGAATTCCAGTTGTGTTCATTACATCTACTTATATGATAATACCCAGGGGAAAGTTATGAATCTAAATCTTTTTTTTTTCTAGTTATTATGTGTGCTTATCAAGAGGCATTTTTAAGTAATGATTTTCAACTCGGATTGAGGAATTGGAGAGCTGAGCTGACTCAGTTGTGTTCATTACATTCACTTATATGATAATACCCAGGGAAAGTTATGAATCTAAATCTTTTTTTTTTTCCTAGTTATTATGTGTGCTATCAAGAGGCATTTTTAAGTAATGATTTTCAACTCGATTGAGGAATTGGAGAGCTGAGTTTGAATTCCCAGTTGTGTTCATTACATTCACTTATATGATAATACCCAGGGGAAAGTTATGAATCTAAAACTTTTTTTTTCCTAGTTATTGTGTGTGTGCTTATCAAGAGGCATTTTTAAGTAATGATTTTCAACTCGGATTGAGGAATTGGAGAGCTGAGTTTGAATTCCAGTTGTGTTCATTACATTCACTTATATGATAATACCCAGGGGAAAGTTATGAATCTAAATCTTTTTTTTTTTCTAGTTATTATGTGTGCTTATCAAGAGGCATTTTTAAGTAATGATTTTCAACTCGGATTGAGGAATTGGAGAGCTGAGTTTGAATTCCAGTTGTGTTCATTACATTCACTTATATGATAATACCAGGAAAGCAGAATCTAAATCTTTTTTTTTCCTAGTTATTATGTGTGTGCTTATCAAGAGGCATTTTTAAGTAATGATTTTCAACTCGGATTGAGGAATTGGAGAGCTGAGCTTGAATTCCAGTTGTGTTCATTACATTCACTTATATGATAATACCCAGGGGAAAGTTATGAATCTAAATCTTTTTTTTTCCTAGTTATTATGTGTGCTTATCAAGAGGCATTTTTAAGTAATGATTTTCAACTCGGATTGAGGAATTGGAGAGCTGAGTTTGAATTCCAGTTGTGTTCATTACATTCACTTATATGATAATACCCAGGGGAAAGTTATGAATCTAAATCTTTTTTTTTTCCTAGTTATTATGTGTGTGCTTATCAAGAGGCATTTTGGCAATGATTTTCAACTCGGATTGAGGAATTGGAGAGCTGAGTTTGAATTCCAGTTGTGTTCATTACATTCACTTATATGATAATACCTAGGAAAGTTATGAATCTAAATCTTTTTTTTTTTCTAGTTATTATGTGTGCTATCAAGAGGCATTTTTAAGTAATGATTTTCAACTCGGATTGAGGAATTGAGAGCTGAGTTTAATTCCAGTTGTGTTCATTATCTACTTATATGATAATACCCAGGGGAAAGTTATGAATCTAAATCTTTTTTTTTTTCTAGTTATTATGTGTGCTTATCAAGAGGCATTTTTAAGTAATGATTTTCAACTCGGATTGAGGAATTGGAGAGCTGAGTTTGAATTCCAGTTGTGTTCATTACATTCACTTATATGATAATACCCAGGGGAAAGTTATGAATCTAAATCTTTTTTTTTTTCTAGTTATTATGTGTGCTTATCAAGAGGCATTTTTAAGTAATGATTTTCAACTCGGATTGAGGAATTGGAGAGCTGAGTTTGAATTCCAGTTGTGTTCATTACATTCACTTATATGATAATACCCAGGGGAAAGTTATGAATCTAAATCTTTTTTTTTCCTAGTTATTATGTGTGCTTATCAAGAGGCATTTTTAAGTAATGATTTTCAACCTCGGATTGAGGAATTGGAGAGCTGAGTTTGAATTCCAGTTGTGTTCATTACATTCACTTATATGATAATACCCAGGGGAAAGTTATGAATCTAAATCTTTTTTTTTTTTTTTCTAGTTATTATGTGTGCTTATCAAGAGGCATTTTTAAGTAATGATTTTCAACTCGATTGAGGAATTGGAGAGCTGAGTTTGAATTCCAGTTGTGTTCATTACATTCACTTATATGATAATACCCAGGGAAAGTTATGAATCTAAATCTTTTTTTTTTTCTAGTTATTATGTGTGCTTATCAAGAGGCATTTTTAAGTAATGATTTTCAACTCGGATTGGAGGAATTGGAGAGCTGAGTTTGACTCAGTTGTGTTCATTACATTCACTTATATGATAATACCCAGGGGAAAAGTTATGAATCTAAATCTTTTTTTTTTCCTAGTTATTATGTGTGCTTATCAAGAGGCATTTTTAAGTAATGATTTTCAACTCGGATTTGAGGAATTGGAGAGCTGAGTTTGAATTTGCGTTGTGTTCATTACATTCACTTATATGATAATACCCAGGGGAAAGTTATGGAATTCTAAATCTTTTTTTTCCTAGTTATTATGTGTGCTTATCAAGAGGCATTTTTAAGTAATGATTTTCAACTCGGATTGAGGAATTGGAGAGCTGAGTTTGAATTCCAGTTGTGTTCATTACATTCACTTATATGATAATACCCAGGGAAAGTTATGAATCTAAATCTTTTTTTTTCTAGCATATGTGTGCTTATCAAGAGGCATTTTTAAGTAATGATTTTCAACTCGGATTGAGGAATTGGAGAGCTGAGTTTGAATTCCAGTTGTGTTCATTACATTCATTTATATGATAATACCCAGGGGAAAGTTATGAATCTAAATCTTTTTTTTTTTTTTTTTCTAGTTATTATGTGTGCTTATCAAGAGGCATTTTAAGTAATGATTTTCAACTCGGATTGAGGAATTGGAGAGCTGAGTTTGAATTCCAGTTGTGTTCATTACATTCACTTATATGATAATACCCAGGGGAAAGTTATGAATCTAAATCTTTTTTTTTTTCCTAGTTATTATGTGTGCTTATCAAGAGGCATTTTTAAGTAATGATTTTCAACTCGGATTGAGGAATTGGAGAGCTGAGTTTGAATTCTCCAGTTGTGTTCATTACATTCACTTATATGATAATACCCAGGGGAAAGTTATGAATCTAAATCTTTTTTTTTTTCTAGTTATTATGTGTGCTTATCAAGAGGCATTTTTTAAGTAATGATTTTCAACTCGATTGAGAATTGGAGAGCTGAGTTTGAATTCCAGTTGTGTTCATTACATTCACTTATATGATAATACCCAGGGAAAGTTATGAATCTAAATCTTTTTTTTTTTTCTAGTTATTATGTGTGCTTATCAAGAGGCATTTTTAAGTAATGATTTTCAACTCGGATTGAGGAATTGGAGAGCTGAGTTTGAATTCCAGTTGTGTTCATTACATTCACTTATATGATAATACCCAGGGGAAAGTTATGAATCTAAATCTTTTTTTTCCTGCTATTATGTGTGCTTATCAAGAGGCATTTTTAAGTAATGATTTTCAACTCGGATTGAGGAATTGGAGAGCTGAGTTTGAATTCCAGTTGTGTTCATTACATTCACTTATATGATAATACCCAGGGGAAAGTTATGAATCTAAATCTTTTTTTTTCCTAGTTATTATGTGTGCTATCAAGAGGCATTTTTAAGTAATGATTTTCAACTCGGATTGAGGAATTGGAGAGCTGAGTTTGAATTCCAGTTGTGTTCATTACATTCACTTATATGATAATACCCAGGGGAAAGCAGGAATCTAAATCTTTTTTTTTTCCTAGTTATTATGTGTGCTTATCAAGAGGCATTTTTAAGTAATGATTTTCAACTCGGATTGAGGAATTGGAGAGCTGAGTTTGAATTCCAGTTGTGTTCATTACATTCACTTATATGATAATACCCAGGGGAAAGTTATGAATCTAAATCTTTTTTTTCTAGTTATTATGTGTGTTTATCAAGAGGCATTTTTAAGTAATGATTTTCAACTCGGATTGAGGAATTGAGAGCTGAGTTTGAATTCCAGTTGTGTTCATTACATTCACTTATATGATAATACCCAGGGAAAGTTATGAATCTAAATCTTTTTTTTTTCCTAGTTATTATGTGTGCTTATCAAGAGGCATTTTTAAGTAATGATTTTCAACTCGGATTGAGGAATTGGAGAGCTGAGTTTGAATTCCAGTTGTGTTCATTACATTCACTTATATGATAATACCCAGGGGAAAGTTATGAATCTAAATCTTTTTTTTTTCTAGTTATTATGTGTGCTTATCAAGAGGCATTTTTAAGTAATGATTTTCAACTCGGATTGAGGAATTGGAGAGCTGAGTTTGAATTCCAGTTGTGTTCATTACATTCACTTATATGATAATACCCAGGAAAGTTATGAATCTAAATCTTTTTTTTTTCCTAGTTATTATGTGTGCTTATCAAGAGGCATTTTTAAGTAATGATTTTCAACTCGGATTGAGGAATTGGAGAGCTGAGTTTGAATTCCAGTTGTGTTCATTACATTCACTTATATGATAATACCCAGGGGAAAGTTATGAATCTAAATCTTTTTTTTTTCCTAGTTATTATGTGTGCTTATCAAGAGGCATTTTTAAGTAATGATTTTCAACTCGGATTGAGGAATTGGAGCTGAGTTTGAATTCCAGTTGTGTTCATTACATTCACTTATATGATAATACCCAGGGGAAAGTTATGAATCTAAATCTTTTTTTTTTCCTAGTTATTATGTGTGCTTATCAAGAGGCATTTTTAAGTAATGATTTTCAACTCGGATTGAGGAATTGAGAGCTGAGTTTGAATTCCAGTTGTGTTCATTACATTCACTTATATGATAATACCCAGGGGAAAGTTATGAATCTAAATCTTTTTTTTTCCTAGTTATTATGTGTGCTTATCAAGAGGCATTTTTAAGTAATG
Source organism: Ascarosepion bandense (assembly GCA_037127315.1). NCBI lineage: Eukaryota > Metazoa > Mollusca > Cephalopoda > Sepiida > Sepiidae > Ascarosepion > Ascarosepion bandense. The sequence goes on from JBBBDQ010011396.1 coordinate 27,689, forward strand.
ATTTTCAACTCGGATTGAGGAATTGAGAGCTGAGTTTGAATTCCAGTTGTGTTCATTACATTCACTTATATGATAATACCCAGGGGAAAGTTATGAATCTAAATCTTTTTTTTTCCTAGTTATTATGTGTGCTTATCACAGGCATTTTTAAGTAACGATTTTCAACTCGGATTGAGTGAACTGAGAGCTGAGTTAATTCAGTTGTGTTCATTACATTCACTTATATGATAATACCCAGGGGAAAGTTATGAATCTAAATCTTTTTTTTTTCTAGTTATTATGTGTGTGCTTATCAAGAGGCATTTTTAAGTAATGATTTTCAACTCGGATTGAGGAATTGGAGAGCTGAGTTTGAATTCCAGTTGTGTTCATTACATTCACTTATATGATAATACCCAGGGGAAAGTTATGAATCTAAATCTTTTTTTTTTCTAGTTATTATGTGTGCTTATCAAGAGGCATTTTAAGTAATGATTTTCAACTCGGATTGAGGAATTGGAGAGCTGAGTTTGAATTCCAGTTGTGTTCATTACATTCACTTATATGATAATACTCCAGGGGAAAGTTATGAATCTAAATCTTTTTTTTTCCTAGTTATTATGTGTGCTTATCAAGAGGCATTTTTAAGTAATGATTTTCAACTCGGATTGAGGAATTGGAGAGCTGAGTTTGAATTCCAGTTGTGTTCATTACATTCACTTAGTATGATAATACCCAGGGAAAGTTATGAATCTAAATCTTTTTTTTTCCTAGTTATTATGTGTGCTTATCAAGAGGCATTTTTAAGTAATGATTTTCAACTCGGATTGAGGAATTGGAGAGCTGAGTTTGAATTCCAGTTGTGTTCATTACATTCACTTATATGATAATACCTAGGGAAAGTTATGAATCTAAATCTTTTTTTTTCCTAGTTATTATGTGTGCTTATCAAGAGGCATTTTTAAGTAATGATTTTCAACTCAGATTGAGGAATTGGAGAGCTGAGTTTGAATTCCAGTTGTGTTCATTACATTCACTTATATGATAATACCCAGGGGAAAGTTATGAATCTAAATCTTTTTTTTTTCTAGTTATTATGTGTGCTTATCAAGAGGCATTTAAGTACGATTTTCAACTGATTGAGGAATTGGAGAGCTGAGTTTGAATTGTGCTGTGTTCATTACATTCACTTATATGATAATACCCAGGGGAAAGTTATGAATCTAAATCATTTTTTTTTTCTAGTTATGTGTGCTTATCAAGAGGCATTTTTAAGTAATGATTTTCAACTCGGATTGAGGAATTGGAGAGCTGAGTTTGAATTCCAGTTGTGTTCATTACATTCACTTATATGATAATACCCAGGGGAAAGTTATGAATCTAAATCTTTTTTTTTTTCCTAGTTATTATGTGTGCTTATCAAGAGGCATTTTTAAGTAATGATTTTTAACTCGGATTGAGGAATTGGAGAGCTGAGTTTACTCCAGTTGTGTTCATTACATTCACTTATATGATAATACCCAGGGGAAAGTTATGAATCTAAATCTTTTTTTTTTTCTAGTTATTATGTGTGCTTATCAAGAGGCATTTTTATAATGATTTTCAACTCGGATTGAGGAATTGGAGAGCTGAGTTTGAATTCCAGTTGTGTTCATTACATTCACTTATATGATAATACCCAGGGGAAAGCTATGAATCTAAATCTTTTTTTTTTTCTAGTTATTATGTGTGCTTATCAAGAGGCATTTTTAAGTAATGATTTTCAACTCGGATTGAGGAATTGGAGAGCTGAGTTTGAATCTAGTTGTGTTCATTACATTCACTTATATGATAATACCCAGGGGAAAGTTATGAATCTAAATCTTTTTTTTTTCCTAGTTATTATGTGTGCTTATCAAGAGGCATTTTTAAGTAATGATTTTCAACTCGGATTGAGGAATTGGAGAGCTGAGTTTGAATTCCAGTTGTGTTCATTACATTCACTTATATGATAATACCCAGGGGAAAGTTATGAATCTAAATCTTTTTTTTTTTTCTAGTTATTATGTGTGCTTATCAAGAGGCATTTTTAAGTAATGATTTTCAACTCGGATTGAGGAATTGGAGAGCTGAGTTTGAATTGTGCTTGTGTTCATTACATTCACTTATATGATAATACCCAGGGGAAAGTTATGAATCTAAATCTTTTTTTTTTCCTAGTTATTATGTGTGCTTATCAAGAGGCATTTTTAAGTAATGATTTTCAACTCGATTGAGGAATTGGAGAGCTGAGTTTGAATTCCAGTTGTGTTCATTACATTCACTTATATGATAATACCCAGGGGAAAGTTATGAATCTAAATCTTTTTTTTTTCTAGTTATTATGTGTGCTTATCAAGAGGCATTTTTAAGTAATGATTTTCAACTCGGATTGAGGAATTGGAGAGCTGAGTTTGAATTCCAGTTGTGTTCATTACATTCACTTATATGATAATACCCAGGGGAAAGTTATGAATCTAAATCTTTTTTTTTTCCTAGTTATTATGTGTGCTTATCAAGAGGCATTTTTAAGTAATGATTTTCAACTCGGATTGAGGAATTGAGAGCTGAGTTTGAATTCCAGTTGTGTTCATTACATTCACTTACTGATATTCAGATAATACCCAGGGGAAAGTTATGAATCTAAATCTTTTTTTTTCCAGTTATTATGTGTGCTTATCAAGAGGCATTTTTAAGTAATGATTTTCAACTCGGATTGAGGAATTGGAGAGCTGAGTTTGAATTCCAGTTGTGTTCATTACATTCACTTATATGATAATACCTGAGGGGAAAGTTATGAATCTAAATCTTTTTTTTTTCCTAGTTATGTGTGTGCTTATCAAGAGGCATTTTTAAGTAATGATTTTCAACTGGATTGAGGAATTGGAGAGCTGAGTTTGAATTCCAGTTGTGTTCATTACATTCACTTATATGATAATACCCAGGGGAAAGTTATGAATCTAAATCTTTTTTTTTTTTTCCTAGTTATTATGTGTGCTTATCAAGAGGCATTTTTAAGTAATGATTTTCAACTCGGATTGAGGAATTGGAGAGCTGAGTTTGAATTCCAGTTGTGTTCATTACATTCACTTATATGATAATACCCAGGGGAAAAGCAGAATCTAAATCTTTTTTTTTTTCCTAGTTATTATGTGTGCTTATCAAGAGGCATTTTTTAAGTAATGATTTTCAACTCGGATTGAGGAATTGGAGAGCTGAGTTTGAATTCCAGTTGTGTTCATTACATTCACTTATATGATAATACCCAGGGGAAAGTTATGAATCTAAATCTTTTTTTTTTCCTAGTTATTATGTGTGCTTATCAAGAGGCATTTTTAAGTAATGATTTTCAACTCGGATTGAGGAATTGGAGAGCTGAGTTTGAATTCCAGTTGTGTTCATTACATTCACTTATATGATAATACCCAGGGGAAAGTTATGAATCTAAATCTTTTTTTTTTCCTAGTTATTATGTGTGTGCTTATCAAGAGGCATTTTTAAGTAATGATTTTCAACCTTGATTGAGGAATTGGAGAGCTGAGTTTGAATTCCAGTTGTGTTCATTACATTCACTTATATGATAATACCCAGGGGAAAGTTATGAATCTAAATCTTTTTTTTTTCTAGTTATTATGTGTGCTTATCAAGAGGCATTTTTAAGTAATGATTTTCAACTCGGATTGAGGAATTGAGAGCTGAGTTTGAATTCCAGTTGTGTTCATTAAGTATATTCACTTATATGATAATACCCAGGGAAAGTTATGAATCTAAATCTTTTTTTTTCCTAGTTATTATGTGTGCTTATCAAGAGGCATTTTTAAGTAATGATTTTCAACTCGGATTGAGGAATTGGAGAGCTGAGTTTGAATTCCAGTTGTGTTCATTACATTCACTTATATGATAATACCCAGGGAAAGTTAAGTGAATCTAAATCTTTTTTTTTTTTCCTAGTTATTATGTGTGCTTATCAAGAGGCATTTTTAAGTAATGATTTTCAACTCGGATTGAGGAATTGGAGAGCTGAGTTTGAATTCCAGTTGTGTTCATTACATTCACTATATGATAATACCAGGGAAAGTTATGAATCTAAATCTTTTTTTTTTTCCTAGTTATTATGTGTGCTTATCAAGAGGCATTTTTAAGTAATGATTTTCAACCTTGATTGAGGAATTGGAGAGCTGAGTTTGAATTCCAGTTGTGTTCATTACATTCACTTATATGATAATACCCAGGGGAAAGTTATGAATCTAAATCTTTTTTTTTTCCTAGCTATTATGTGTGCTTATCAAGAGGCATTTTTAAGTAATGATTTTCAACTCGGATTGAGGAATTGGAGAGCTGAGTTTGAATTCCAGTTGTGTTCATTACATTCACTTATATGATAAGGCCCAGGGGAAAGTTATGAATCTAAATCTTTTTTTTTTCCTAGTTATTATGTGTGCTTATCAAGAGGCATTTTTAAGTAATGATTTTCAACTCGGATTGAGGAATTGAGAGCTGAGTTTGAATTCCAGTTGTGTTCATTACATTCACTTATATGATAATACCCAGGGGAAAGTTATGAATCTAAATCTTTTTTTTTTCCTAGTTATTATGTGTGGTTATCAAGAGGCATTTTTAAGTAATGATTTTCAACTCGGATTGAGGAATTGGAGAGCTGAGTTTTACTCCAGTTGTGTTCATTACATCCACTTATATGATAATACCCAGGGGAAAGTTATGAATCTAAATCTTTTTTTTTTTCCTAGTTATTATGTGCTTATCAAGAGGCATTTTTAAGTAATGATTTTCAACTCTGGATTGAGGAATTGGAGAGCTGAGTTTGACTCCAGTTGTGTTCATTACATTCACTTATAAGTATAATACCTAGGAAAGTTATGAATCTAAATCTTTTTTTTTTTCCTAGTTATTATGTGTGCTTATCAAGAGGCATTTTTAAGTAATGATTTTCAACTCGGATTGAGGAATTGGAGAGCTGAGTTTGAATTCCAGTTGTGTTCATTACATTCACTTATATGATAATACCCAGGAAAGTAAATCTAAATCTTTTTTTTTTCCTAGTTATTATGTGTGCTTATCAAGAGGCATTTTTAAGTAATGATTTTCAACTCGGATTGAGGAATTGGAGAGCTGAGTTTGAATTTCAGTTGTGTTCATTACATTCACTTATATGATAATACCAGGGGAAAGTTATGAATCTAAATCTTTTTTTTTTTCCTAGTTATTATGTGTGCTTATCAAGAGGTATTTTAAGTAATGATTTTCAACTCGGATTGAGGAATTGGAGAGCTGAGTTTGAATTCCAGTTGTGTTCATTACATTCACATATATAATAATACCCAGGGGAAAGTTATGAATCTAAATCTTTTTTTTTTTCTAGTTATTATGTGTGCTTATCAAGAGGCATTTTTAAGTAATGATTTTCAACTCGGATTGAGGAATTGGAGAGCTGAGTTTGTTCCAGTTGTGTTCATTACATTCACTTATATGATAATACCCAGGGGAAAGTTATGAATCTAAATCTTTTTTTTTTCCTAGTTATTATGTGTGCTTATCAAGAGGCATTTTTAAGTAATGATTTTCAACTCGGATTGAGGAATTGGAGAGCTGAGTTTGAATTCCAGTTGTGTTCATTACATTCACTTATATGATAATACCCAGGGGAAAGTTATGAATCTAAATCTTTTTTTTTTTTTCCTAGTTATTATGTGTGCTTATCAAGAGGCATTTTTTAAGTAATGATTTTCAACTCGGATTGAGGAATTGAGAGTTGAGTTTGAATTCCAGTTGTGTTCATTACATTCACTTATATGATAATACCCAGGGAAAGTTATGAATCTAAATCTTTTTTTTTCCTAGTTATTATGTGTGCTTATCAAGAGGCATTTTTAAGTAATGATTTTCAACTCGGATTGAGGAATTGGAGAGCTGAGTTTGAATTCCAGTTGTGTTCATTACATTCACTTATATGATAATACCCAGGGGAAAGTTATGAATCTAAATCTTTTTTTTTTTTTCTAGTTATTATGTGTGCTTTTATCAAGAGGCATTTTTATAATGATTTTCAACTCGGATTGAGGAATTGGAGAGCTGAGTTTGAATTTTAGTTGTGTTCATTACATTCACTTATATGATAATACCCAGGGGAAAGTTATGAATCTAAATCTTTTTTTTTTTTCTAGTTATTATGTGTGCTTATCAAGAGGCATTTTTAAGTAATGATTTTTCAACTGATTGAGGAATTGGAGAGCTGAGTTTGAATTCCAGTTGTGTTCATTACATTCACTTATATGATAATACCCAGGGGAAAGTTATGAATCTAAATCTTTTTTTTTTCCTAGTTATTATGTGTGCTTATCAAGAGGCATTTTTAAGTAATGATTTTCAACTCGGATTGAGGAATTGGAGAGCTGAGTTTGAATTCCAGTTGTGTTCATTACATTCACTTATATGATAATACCCAGGGGAAAGTTATGAATCTAAATCTTTTTTTTTTTCTAGTTATTATGTGTGCTTATCAAGAGGCATTTTTAAGTAATGATTTTCAACTCGGATTGAGGAATTGGAGAGCTGAGTTTGAATTCCAGTTGTGTTCATTACATTCACTTATATGATAATACCCAGGGGAAAGTTATGAATCTAAATCTTTTTTTTTTCCTAGTTATTATGTGTGCTTATCAAGAGGCATTTTTAAGTAATGATTTTCAACTCGGATTGAGGAATTGGAGAGCTGAGTTTGAATTCCAGTTGTGTTCATTACATTCACTTATATGATAATACCTAGGAAAGTTATGAATCTAAATCTTTTTTTTTTTCCCTAGTTATTATGTGCTTATCAAGAGGCATTTAAGTAATGATTTTCAACTCGGATTGAGGAATTGGAGAGCTGAGTTTGAATTCCAGTTGTGTTCATTACATTCACTTATATGATAATACCCAGGGGAAAGTTATGAATCTAAATCTTTTTTTTTTCCTAGTTATTATGTGTGCTTATCAAGAGGCATTTTTAAGTAATGATTTTCAACTCGGATTGGAGAATTGGAGAGCTGAGTTTGAATTCCAGTTGTGTTCATTACATTCACTTATATGATAATACCCAGGGGAAAGTTATGAATCTAAATCTTTTTTTTTTCCTAGTTATTATGTGTGCTTATCAAGAGGTGGTTTTAAGTACGATTTTCAACTCGGATTGAGGAATTGAGAGCTGAGTTTGAATTCCAGTTGTGTTCATTACATTCACTTATATGATAATACCCAGGGGAAAGTTATGAATCTAAATCTTTTTTTTTCCTAGTTATTATGTGTGCTTATCAAGAGGCATTTTTAAGTAATGATTTTCAACTCGGATTGAGGAATTGGAGAGCTGAGTTTAATTCTAGTTGTGTTCATTACATTCACTTATATGATAATACCTAGGGAAAGTTATGAATCTAAATCTTTTTTTTTTCTAGTTATTATGTGTGCTTATCAAGAGGCATTTTTAAGTAATGATTTTCAACTCGGATTGAGGAATTGGAGAGCTGAGTTTGAATTCCAGTTGTGTTCATTACATTCACTTATATGATAATACCCAGGGGAAAGTTATGAATCTAAATCTTTTTTTTTCCTAGTTATTATGTGTGCTTATCAAGAGGCATTTTTAAGTAATGATTTTCAACTCGGATTGAGGAATTGGAGAGCTGAGTTTGAATTCCAGTTGTGTCTATTACATTCACTTATATGATAATACCCAGGGGAAAGTTATGAATCTAAATCTTTTTTTTTCCTAGTTATTATGTGTGCTTATCAAGAGGCATTTTTAAGTAATGATTTTCAACTCGGATTGAGGAATTGGAGAGCTGAGTTTGAATTCCAGTTGTGTTCATTACATTCACTTATATGATAATACCCAGGGGAAAGTTATGAATCTAAATCTTTTTTTTTTTTCTAGTTATTATGTGTGCTTATCAAGAGGCATTTTAAGTAATGATTTTCAACTCGGATTGAGGAATTGGAGAGCTGAGTTTGAATTCCAGTTGTGTTCATTACATTCACTTATATGATAATACCCAGGGGAAAGTTATGAATCTAAATCTTTTTTTTTTTCTAGTTATTATGTGTGCTTATCAAGAGGCATTTTTAAGTAATGATTTTCAACTCGGATTGAGGAATTGGAGAGCTGAGTTTGAATTCCAGTTGTGTTCATTACATTCACTTATATGATAATACCCAGGGGAAAGTTATGAATCTAAATCTTTTTTTTTTTCTAGTTATTATGTGTGTGCTTATCAAGAGGCATTTTTAAGTAATGATTTTCAACTGGATTATAAATCTGGAGAGCTGAGTTTGAATTCCAGTTGTGTTCATTACATTCACTTATATGATAATACCCAGGGAAAGCTATGAATCTAAATCTTTTTTTCCTAGTTATTATGTGTGCTTATCAAGAGGCATTTTTAAGTAATGATTTTCAACTCGGATTGAGGAATTGGAGAGCTGAGTTTGAATTCCAGTTGTGTTCATTACATTCACTTATATGATAATACCCAGTAGGGAAAGTTATGAATCTAAATCTTTTTTTTCCTAGTTATTATGTGTGCTTATCAAGAGGCATTTTTAAGTAATGATTTTCAACTCGGATTGAGGAATTGAGCTGAGTTTGAATTCCAGTTGTGTTCATTACATTCACTTATATGATAATACCCAGGGAAAGTTATGAATCTAAATCTTTTTTTTTTCCTAGTTATTATGTGTGCTTATCAAGAGGCATTTTTAAGTAATGATTTTCAACTCGGATTGAGGAATTGAGAGCTGAGTTTGAATTCCAGTTGTGTTCATTACATTCACTTATATGATAATACCCAGGGGAGTTATGAATCTAAATCTTTTTTTTCCTAGTTATTATGTGTGCTTATCAAGAGGCATTTTTAAGTAATGATTTTCAACTCGGATTGAGGAATTGAGAGCTGAGTTTGAATTCCAGTTGTGTTCATTACATTCACTTATATGATAATACCCAGGGGAAAGTTATGAATCTAAATCTTTTTTTTCCTAGTTAACAGAAGTTATCAAGAGGCATTTTTAAGTAATGATTTTCAACTCAGATTGAGGAATTGAGAGCTGAGTTTGACTCAGTTGTGTTCATTACATTCATTTATATGATACTACCTGTGGGAAAGTTATGAATCTAAATCTTTTTTTTTTTTCCTAGTTATTGTGTGTGCTTATCAAGAGGCATTTTAAGTAACATTTTCAACTCGGATTGAGGAATTGGAGAGCTGAGTTTGAATTCCAGTTGTGTTCATTACATTCACTTATATGATAATACCCAGGGGAAAGTTATGAATCTAAATCTTTTTTTTTCCTAGTTATTATGTGTGCTTATCAAGAGGCATTTTTAAGTAATGATTTTCAACTCGGATTGAGGAATTGGAGAGCTTGAGTTTGAATTCCAGTTGTGTTCATTACATTCACTTATATGATAATACCTAGGAAAGTTATGAATCTAAATCTTTTTTTTTTCCTAGTTATTATGTGTGCTTATCAAGAGGTATTTTTAAGTAATGATTTTCAACTCGGATTGAGGAATTGGAGAGCTGGTTTGAATTTGTGCTGTGTTCTCATTACATTCACTTATATGATAATACCTAGGAAAGTTATGAATCTAAATCTTTTTTTTTCCTAGTTATTATGTGTGCTTATCAAGAGGCATTTAAGTAATGATTTTCAACTCGATTGAGGAATTGAGAGCTGAGTTTGAATTCCAGTTGTGTTCATTACATTCACTTATATGATAATACCCAGGGGAAAGTTATGAATCTAAATCTTTTTTTTTTCCTAGTTATTATGTGTGTTTATCAAGAGGCATTTAAGTAATGATTTTTCAACTCGGATTGAGGAATTGGAGAGCTGAGTTTGAATTCCAGTTGTGTTCATTACATTCACTTATATGATAATGTCTAGAAAAAGAATCTAAATCTTTTTTTTTTCTAGTTATTATGTGTGCTTATCAAGAGGCATTTTTAAGTAATGATTTTCAACTCGGATTGAGGAATTGGAGAGCTGAGTTTGAATTCCAGTTGTGTCTATTACATTCACTTATAAGTGATATAAGCACGCAGGGAAAGCAGAATCTAAATCTTTTTTTTTTCCTAGTTATTATGTGTGCTTATCAAGAGGCATTTTTAAGTAATGATTTTCAACTCGGATTGAGGAATTGGAGAGCTGAGTTTGAATTCCAGTTGTGTTCATTACATTAATTTATATGATAATACCCAGGGGAAAGTTATGAATCTAAATCTTTTTTTTTTTCTAGTTATTGGTGTGTGCTTATCAAGAGGCATTTTTAAGTAATGATTTTCAACTCGGATTTCAGAATTGGAGAGCTGAGTTTGAATTCCAGTTGTGTTCATTACATTCACTTATATGATAATACCCAGGGGAAAGTTATGAATCTAAATCTTTTTTTTTTCCTAGTTATTATGTGTGCTTATCAAGAGGTATTTTAAGTAATGATTTTCAACTCGGATTGAGGAATTGAGAGCTGAGTTTGAATTCCAGTTGTGTTCATTACATTCACTTATATGATAATACCCAGGGGAAAGTTATGAATCTAAATCTTTTTTTTCCTAGTTATTATGTGTGCTTATCAAGAGGCATTTTTAAGTAATGATTTAAACTCGGATTGAGGAATTGGAGAGCTGAGGCTTGACTCCAGTTGTGTTCATTATATTCACTTATATGATAATACCCAGGGGAAAGTTATGAATCTAAATCTTTTTTTTTTTTTTCTAGTTATTATGTGTGCTTATCAAGAGGCATTTTTAAAGAACATTTTCAACTCGGATTGAGGAATTGGAGAGCTGAGTTTGAATTCCAGTTGTGTTCATACATTCACTTATATGATAATACCTTGGTGGTTAATCTAAATCTTTTTTTTTTCCTAGTTATTATGTGTGCTTATCAAGAGGCATTTTTAAGTAATGATTTTCAACTCGGATTGAGGAATTGGAGAGCTGAGTTTGAATTCCAGTTGTGTTCATTACATTCACTTATATGATAATACCCAGGGGAAAGTTATGAATCTAAATCTTTTTTTTTTCCTGTGGTTATTATGTGTGCTTATCAAAGGAGGCATTTTTAAGTAATGATTTTCAACTCGGATTGAGGAATTGGAGAGCTGAGTTTGAATTCCAGTTTAAAGTATTACATTCACTTATATGATAATACCCAGGGGAAAGTTATGAATCTAAATCTTTTTTTTTTTTCTAGTTATTATGTGTGCTTATCAAGAGGCATTTTTAAGTAATGATTTTCAACTCGGATTGAGGAATTGGAGAGCTGAGTTTGAATTCCAGTTGTGTTCATTACATTCACTTATATGATAATACCTTAGAAAGTTATGAATCTAAATCTTTTTTTTTTCCTAGTTATTATGTGTGCTTATCAAGAGGCATTTTTAAGTAATGATTTTCAACTCGGATTGAGGAATTGGAGAGCTGAGTTTGAATTCCAGTTGTGTTCATTACATTCACTTATATGATAATACCCAGGGGAAAGTTATGAATCTAAATCTTTTTTTTTTCTAGCTATTATGTGTGCTTATCAAGAGGCATTTTTAAGTAATGATTTTCAACCTCGGATTGAGGAATTGGAGAGCTGAGTTTTAGCTCCCAGTTGTGTTCATTACATTCACTTATATGATAATACCCAGGGGAAAGTTATGAATCTAAATCTTTTTTTTTTTCCTAGTTATTATGTGTGCTTATCAAGAGGCATTTTTAAGTAATGATTTTCAACTCGGATTGAGGAATTGAGAGCTGAGTTTGAATTCCAGTTGTGTTCATTACATTCACTTATATGATAATACCCAGGGGAAAGTTATGAATCTAAATCTTTTTTTTTTTCTAGTTATTATGTGTGCTTATCAAGAGGCATTTTTAAGTAATGATTTTCAACTCGGATTGAGGAATTGGAGAGCTGAGTTTGAATTCCAGTTGTGTTCATTACATTCACTTATATGATAATACCCAGGGGAAAGTTATGAATCTAAATCTTTTTTTTTTTTCTAGTTATTATGTGTGCTTATCAAGAGGCATTTTTAAGTAATGATTTTCAAATCGGATTGAGGAATTGGAGAGCTGAGTTTTACTCCAGTTGTGTTCATTACATTCACTTATATGATAATACCCAGGGGAAAGTTATGAATCTAAATCTTTTTTTTTTTCCTAGTTATGTGTGCTTATCAAGAGGCATTTTTAAGTAATGATTTTCAACTCGGATTGAGGAATTGGAGAGCTGAGTTTGAATTCCAGTTGTGTTCATTACATTCACTTATATGATAATACCCAGGGGAAAGTTATGAATCTAAATCTTTTTTTTCCTGCTATTATGTGTGCTTATCAAGAGGCATTTTTAAGTAATGATTTTCAACTCGGATTGAGGAATTGAGAGCTGAGTTTGAATTCCAGTTGTGTTCATTACATTCACTTATATGATAATACCCAGGGGAAAGTTATGAATCTAAATCTTTTTTTTTTTCTAGTTATTATGTGTGCTTATCAAGAGGCATTTTTAAGTAATGATTTTCAACTCGGATTGAGGAATTGGAGAGCTGAGTTTGAATTTGTGCTGTGTTCATTACATTCACTTATATGATAATACCCAGGGGAAAGTTATGAATCTAAATCTTTTTTTTTCCTAGTTATTATGTGTGCTTATCAAGAGGCATTTTTAAGTAGTTTGATTTTCAACTCGGATTGAGGAATTGGAGAGCTGAGTTTGAATTCCAGTTGTGTTCATTACATTCACTTTCATATGATAATACCCAGGGAAAGTTATGAATCTAAATCTTTTTTTTTTCTAGTTATTATGTGTGCTTATCAAGAGGCATTTTTAAGTAATGATTTTCAACTCGGATTGAGGAATTGGAGAGCTGAGTTTGAATTCCAGTTGTGTTCATTACATTCACTTATATGATAATACCCAGGGGAAAGTTATGAATCTAAATCTTTTTTTTTTTCCTAGTTATTATGTGTGCTTATCAAGAGGCATTTTTAAGTAATGATTTTCAACTCGGATTGAGGAATTGGAGAGCTGAGTTTGAATTCCAGTTGTGGTCATTACATTCACTTATAAGGATAATACCCAGGGGAAAGTTATGAATCTAAATCTTTTTTTTTTCTAGTTATTATGTGTGCTTACCAAGAGGCATTTTAAGTAATGATTTTCAACTCGGATTGAGGAATTGGAGAGCTGAGTTTGAATTCCAGTTGTGTTCATTACATTCACTTATATGATAATACCCAGGGGAAAGTTATGAATCTAAATCTTTTTTTTTTTCCTAGTTATTATGTGTGCTTATCAAGAGGCATTTTTAAGTAATGATTTTCAACTCGGATTGAGGAATTGGAGAGCTGAGTTTGAATCTGTGCTGTGTCTATTACATTCACTTATATGATAATACCCAGGGGAAAGTTATGAATCTAAATCTTTTTTTTTTCCTAGTTATTATGTGTGCTTATCAAGAGGCATTTTTAAGTAATGATTTTCAACTCGGATTGAGGAATTGGAGAGCTGAGTTTGAATTCCAGTTGTGTTCATTACATTCACTTATATAATAATACCTAGGAAAGTTATGAATCTAAATCTTTTTTTTTTTCTAGTTATTATGTGTGCTTATCAAGAGGCATTTTTAAGTAATGATTTTCAACTCGGATTGAGGAATTGGAGAGCTGAGTTTGAATTCCAGTTGTGTTCATTACATTCACTTATATGATAATACCAGGGAAAGTTATGAATCTAAATCTTTTTTTTTCCTAGTTATTATGTGTGCTTATCAAGAGGCATTTTTAAGTAATGATTTTCAACTCGGATTGAGGAATTGAGCTGAGTTTGAATTCCAGTTGTGTTCATTACATTCACTTATATGATAATACCCAGGGGAAAGTTATGAATCTAAATTTTTTTTTTTTTCTAGTTATTATGTGTGCTTATCAAGAGGCATTTTTAAGTAATGATTTTCAACCTCGGATTGAGGAATTGGAGAGCTGAGTTTGAATTCCAGTTGTGTTCATTACATTCACTTATATGATAACAATACCCAGAAAGCAGAATCTAAATTTTTTTTCCTAGTTATTATGTGTGCTTATCAAGAGGCATTTTTAAGTAATGATTTTCAACTCGGATTGAGGAATTGGAGAGTTGAGTTTGAATTCCAGTTGTGTTCATTACATTCACTTATATGATAATACCCAGGGGAAAGTTATGAATCTAAATCTTTTTTTTTTCCTAGTTATTATGTGTGCTTATCAAGAGGCATTTTTAAGTAATGATTTTCAACTCGGATTGAGGAATTGGAGAGCTGAGTTTGAATTCCAGTTGTGTTCATTACATTCACTTATATGATAATACCCAGGGGAAAGTTATGAATCTAAATCTTTTTTTTTTCCTAGTTATGTGTGCTTATCAAGAGGCATTTTTAAGTAATGATTTTCAACTCGGATTGAGGAATTGAGAAAATGGAGTTTGAATTCCAGTTGTGTTCATTACATTCACTTATACATGATAAGTTTACCCAGGGGAAAGTTATGAATCTAAATCTTTTTTTTTTCCTAGTTATTATGTGTGCTTATCAAGAGGCATTTTAAGTAATGATTTTCAACCTGGATTGAGGAATTGGAGAGCTGAGTTTGAATTCCAGTTGTGTTCATTACATTCACTTATATGATAATACCCAGGGGAAAGTTATGAATCTAAATCTTTTTTTTTTCTAGTTATTATGTGTGCTTATCAAGAGGCATTTTTAAGTAATGATTTTCAACTCGGATTGAGGAATTGGAGAGCTGAGTTTGAATTCCAGTTGTGTTCATTACATTCACTTATATGATAATACCCAGGGGAAAGTTATGAATCTAAATCTTTTTTTTTTTCTAGTTATTATGTGTGCTTATCAAGAGGCATTTTTAAGTAATGATTTTCAACTCGGATTGAGGAATTGGAGAGCTGAGTTTGAATTCCCAGTTGTGTTCATTACATTCACTTATATGATAATACCCAGGGGAAAGTTATGAATTCAAATCTTTTTTTTTTCCTAGTTATTATGTGTGCTTATCAAGAGGCATTTTGGCAATGATTTTCAAACTATCTGAGGAATTGGAGAGCTGAGTTTGAATTCCAGTTGTGTTCATTACATTCACTTATATGATAATACCCAGGGGAAAGTTATGAATCTAAATCTTTTTTTTTTCTAGTTATTATGTGCTTATCAAGAGTATTTTTAAGAAGATTTTTCAACTCGGATTGAGGAATTGGAGAGCTGAGTTTGAATTCCAGTTGTGTTCATTACATTCACTTATATGATAATACCCAGGAAAGTTATGAATCTAAATCTTTTTTTTTTCCTAGTTATTATGTGCTTATCAAGAGGCATTTTTAAGTAATGATTTTCAACTCCGGATTGAGGAATTGGAGAGCTGAGTTTGAATTCCAGTTGTGTTCATTACATTCGTCTATATGATAATACCCAGGGGAAAGTTATGAATCTAAATCTTTTTTTTTCCTAGTTATTATGTGTGCTTATCAAGAGGCATTTTTAAGTAATGATTTTCAACTCGGATTGAGGAATTGGAGAGCTGAGTTTGAATTCCAGTTGTGTTCATTACATTCACTTATATGATAATACCCAGGGGAAAGTTATGAATCTAAATCTTTTTTTTTTCTAGTTATTATGTGTGCTTATCAAGAGGCATTTTTAAGTACGATTTTCAACTCGGATTGAGGAATTGGAGAGCTGAGTTTGAATTCCAGTTGTGTTCATTACATTCACTTATATGATAATACCCAGGGGAAAGTTATGAATCTAAATCTTTTTTTTTCCTAGTTATTATGTGTGCTTATCAAGAGGCATTTTTAAGTAATGATTTTCAACTCGGATTGAGGAATTGGAGAGCTGAGTTTGAATTCCAGTTGTGTTCATTACATTCACTTATATGATAATACCCAGGGGAAAGTTATGAATCTAAATCTTTTTTTTTTCCTAGTTATTATGTGTGCTTATCAAGAGGCATTTTTAAGTAATGATTTTCAACTCGGATTGAGGAATTGGAGAGCTGAGTTTGAATTCCAGTTGTGTTCATTACATTCACTTATATGATAATACCCAGGGGAAAGTTATGAATCTAAATCTTTTTTTTTCCTAGTTATTATGTGTGCTTATCAAGAGGCATTTTTAAGTAATGATTTTCAACTCGGATTGAGGAATTGGAGAGCTGAGTTTGAATTCCAGTTGTGTTCATTACATTCACTTATATGATAATACCCAGGGGAAAGTTATGAATCTAAATCTTTTTTTTTTTCTAGTTATTATGTGTGTTTATCAAGAGGCATTTTTAAGAATGATTTTTCTAACTTCGGATTGAGGAATTGGAGAGCTGAGTTTGAATCTAGTTGTGTTCATTACATTCACTTATATGATAATACCCAGAGGAAAGTTATGAATCTAAATCTTTTTTTTTCCTAGTTATTATGTGTGCTTATCAAGAGGCATTTTTAAGTAATGATTTTCAACTCGGATTGAGGAATTGGAGAGCTGAGTTTGAATTCCAGTTGTGTTCATTACATTCACTTATATGATAATACCCAGGGGAAAGTTATGAATCTAAATCTTTTTTTCCCTAGTTATTATGTGTGCTTATCAAGAGGCATTTTTAAGTAATGTGATTTTCAACTCGGATTGAGGAATTGGAGAGCTGAGTTTGAATTCCAGTTGTGTTCATTACATTCACTTATACAGATAATGACTTCAGGGGAAAGCTATGAATCTAAATTTTTTTTTCCTAGTTATTATGTGCTTATCAAGAGGCATTTTTAAGTAATGATTTTCAACTCGGATTGAGGAATTGGAGAGCTGAGTTTGACCAGTTGTGTTCATTACATTCACTTATATGATAATACCCAGGGGGAAAAGTTATGAATCTAAATCTTTTTTTTTTTTCTAGTTATTATGTGTGCTTATCAAGAGGCATTTTTAAGTAATGATTTTCAACTCGGATTGAGGAATTGGAGAGCTGAGTTTGAATTCCAGTTGTGTTCATTACATTCACTTATATGATAATACCCAGGGGAAAGTTATGAATCTAAATCTTTTTTTTTTCCTAGTTATTATGTGTGCTTATCAAGAGGCATTTTTAAGTAATGATTTTCAACTTTGGATTGAGGAATTGGAGAGCTGAGTTTGAATTCCAGTTGTGTTCATTACATTCACTTATATGATAATACCCAGGGGAAAGTTATGAATCTAAATCTTTTTTTTCCTAGTTATTATGTGTGCTTATCAAGAGGCATTTTTAAGTAATGATTTTCAACTCGGATTGAGGAATTGGAGAGCTGAGTTTGAATTCCAGTTGTGTTCATTACATTCACTTATATGATAATACCCAGGGGAAAGTTATGAATCTAAATCTTTTTTTTTTTCTAGTTATTATGTGTGCTTATCAAGAGTATTTTTAAGTAATGATTTTCAACTCCTGGATTGAGGAATTGGAGAGCTGAGTTTGAATTCCAGTTGTGTTCATTACATTCACTTATATGATAATACCCAGGGGAAAGTTATGAATCTAAATCTTTTTTTTTTCTAGTTATGTGTGCTTATCAAGAGGCATTTTTAAGTAATGATTTTCAACTCGGATTGAGGAATTGGAGAGCTGAGTTTTGAATTCCAGTTGTGTTCATTACATTCACTTATATGATAATACCCAGGGGAAAGCAGAATCTAAATCTTTTTTTTCTTAGTTATTATGTGTGCTTATCAAGAGGTATTTTAAGTAATGATTTTCAACTCGGATTGAGGAATTGGAGAGCTGAGTTTGAATTCCAGTTGTGTTCATTACATTCACTTATATGATAATACCCAGGGGAAAGTTATGAATCTAAATCTTTTTTTTTCTAGTTATTATGTGTGCTTATCAAGAGGCATTTTTAAGTAATGATTTTCAACTCGGATTGAGGAATTGGAGAGCTGAGTTTGAATTCCAGTTGTGTTCATTACATTCACTTATATGATAATACCCAGGGGAAAGTTATGAATCTAAATCTTTTTTTTTTCCTAGTTATTATGTGTGCTTATCAAGAGGCATTTCTAAGTAATGATTTTCAACTCGGATTGAGGAATTGGAGAGCTGAGTTTGAATTCCAGTTGTGTTCATTACATTCACTTATATGATAAGGTCTAGGAAAGTTATGAATCTAAATCTTTTTTTTTTCCTAGTTATTATGTGTGCTTATCAAGAGGCATTTTTAAGTAATGATTTTCAACTCAGATTGAGGAATTGGAGAGCTGAGTTTGAATTCCAGTTGTGTTCATTACATTCACTTATATGATAATACCCAGGGGAAAGTTATGAATCTAAATCTTTTTTTTTTCCTAGTTATTATGTGTGTGCTTATCAAGAGGCATTTTTAAGTAATGATTTCAACTCGGATTGAGGAATTGGAGAGCTGAGTTTGAATTCCAGTTGTGTTCATTACATTCACTTATATGATAATACCCAGGGGAAAGTTATGAATCTAAATCTTTTTTTCCTAGTTATTATGTGTGCTTATCAAGAGGCATTTTTAAGTAACATTTCAACTGGATTGAGGAATTGGAGAGCTGAGTTTGAATTCAGTTGTGTTCATTACATTCACTTATATGATAATACCCAGGGAAAGTTATGAATCTAAATCTTTTTTTTTTCTAGTTATTATGTGTGCTATCAAGAGGCATTTTTAAGTAATGATTTTCAACTCGGATTGAGGAATTGGAGAGCTGAGTTTGAATTCCAGTTGTGTTCATTATATCTGCTCTATAAGGATAATACCCAGGGGAAAGTTATGAATCTAAATCTTTTTTTTTTTTCTAGTTATTATGTGTGCTTATCAAGAGGCATTTTTAAGTAATGATTTTCAACTCTGGATTGAGGAATTGAGAGCTAGAGTTTGAATTCCAGTTGTGTTCATTACATTCACTTATATGATAATATCTAGGAAAGTTATGAATCTAAATCTTTTTTTTTTTCTAGTTATTATGTGTGCTTATCAAGAGGCATTTAAGTAATGATTTTCAACTCGGATTGAGGAATTGGAGAGCTGAGTTTGAATTTCAGTTGTGTTCATTACATTCACTTATGTTGGATAATACCCAGGGAAAGTTATGAATCTAAATTTTTTTTTTCCTAGTTATTATGTGTGCTTATCAAGAGGCATTTTTAAGTAATGATTTTCAACTCGGATTGAGGAATTGGAGAGCTTGAGTTTGAATTCCCAGTTGTGTCTTAATATATATCTCACTTATATGATAATACCCAGGGGAAAGTTATGAATCTAAATCTTTTTTTTTTTCTAGTTATTATGTGTGCTTATCAAGAGGCATTTTTAAGTAATGATTTTCACCCTCAGATTGAGGAATTGGAGAGCTGAGTTTGAATTCCAGTTGTGTTCATTACATTCACTATGCAGGATAATACCCAGGGGAAAGTTATGAATCTAAATTTTTTTTTCTAGTTATTATGTGTGCTTATCAAGAGGCATTTTTAAGTAATGATTTTCAACTCGGATTGAGGAATTGGAGAGCTGAGTTTGAATTCCAGTTGTGTTCATTACATTCATTTATATGATAATACCCAGGGGAAAGTTATGAATCTAAATCTTTTTTTTTTCCTAGTTGAATATGTGCTTATCAAGAGGCATTTTTAAGTAATGATTTTCAACTCGGATTGGAGGAATTGGAGAGCTGAGTTTGAATTCCAGTTGTGTTCATTACATTCACTTATATGATAATACCCAGGGGAAAGTTATGAATCTAAATCTTTTTTTTTTCAGTTATTATGTGTGCTTATCAAGAGGCATTTTTAAGTAATGATTTTCAACTCGGATTGAGGAATTGGAGAGCTGAGTTTGAATTCCAGTTGTGTTCATTACATTCACTTATATGAGATAATACCCAGGGGAAAGTTATGAATCTAAATCTTTTTTTTTTTCCCTAGTTATTATGTGTGCTTATCAAGAGGCATTTTTAAGTAATGATTTTCAATTTGGATTGGAGGAATTGGAGAGCTGAGTTTGACTCCAGTTGTGTTCATTACATTCACTTATAATATACTCAGGGGAAAGAATCTAAATCTTTTTTTTTTTCTAGTTATTATGTGTGCTTACTAAGAGGCATTTTTAAGTAATGATTTTCAACTCGGATTGAGGAATTGGAGAGCTGAGTTTGAATTCCAGTTGTGTTCATTACATTCACTTATATGATAATACCCAGGGGAAAGTTATGAATCTAAATCTTTTTTTTTTTTCAGTTATTATGTGTGCTTATCATATATTTTTAAGTAATGATTTTCAACTCGGATTGAGGAATTGGAGAGCTGAGTTTAATTCTGGAAGTGTTCATTACTTCACTTATATGATAATACCTAGGAAAGCTAGAATCTAAATCTTTTTTTTTTCTCTAGTTATTATGTGTGCTTATCAAGAGTGCATTTTATAATGATTTTCAACTCGACGAGTGAATTGGAGAGCTGAGTTTGAATTCCAGTTGTGTTCATTACATTCACTTATATGATAATACCCAGGGGAAAGCATGTGAATCTAAATCTTTTTTTTTTTCTAGTTATTATGTGTGCTTATCAAGAGGCATTTTTAAGTAATGATTTTTAACTCGATTGAGGAATTGGAGAGCTGAGTTTGGTCTCCAGTTGTGTTCATTACATTCACTTATATGATAATACCCAGGGGAAAGTTATGAATCTAAATCTTTTTTTTCTAGTTATTATGTGTGCTTGACAAGAGGCATTTTTAAGTAATGATTTTCAACTGATTGAGGAATTGGAGAGCTGAGTTTGGAATTGTTGTGTTCATATTTACATTCACTTATATGATAATACCCAGGGGAAAGTTATGAATCTAAATCTTTTTTTTTTTCAGTTATTATGTGCTATCAAGAGGCATTTTTATAATGATTTTCAACTCGGATTGAGGAATTGGAGAGCTGAGTTTGAATTCCAGTTGTGTTCATTACATTCATTTATATGATACCACCTAGGAAAGTTATGAATCTAAATCTTTTTTTTTCCTAGTTATTATGTGTGCTTATCAAGAGGCATTTTTAAGTAATGATTTTGTCCTGATTGAGGAATTGGAGAGCTGAGTTTGAATTCCAGTTGTGTTCATTACATTCACTTATATGATAATACCCAGGAAAGTTATGAATCTAAATCTTTTTTTTCCTAGTTATTATGTGTGCTTATCAAGAGGCATTTTTTACATACGATTTTCAACTTGGATTGAGGAATTGCAGAGAGCTGAGTTTGAATTTGTTGTGTTCATTACATTCACTTATATGATAATACCCTATAGGAAAGTTATAACTAAATCTTTTTTTTTTCCCAGTTAACATGTGCTTATCAAGAGGCATTTTTAAGTAATGATTTTCAACTCGGATTGAGGAATTGGAGAGCTGAGTTTGAATTTCCAGTTGTGTTCATTACATTCACTTATATGATAATACCCAGGGGAAAGTTATGAATTAAATCTTTTTTTTCTAGTTATGTGTGCTTATCAAGAGGCATTTTTAAGTAATGATTTTCAACTCTGTGGATTGAGGAATTGGAGAGCTGAGTTTGAATTCCAGTTGTGTCTAGCTGGTATTCACTTATATGATAATACCCAGGGGAAAGCATAATCTAAATCTTTTTTTTTTCCTAGTTATTATGTGCTTGAGTTACTTTTGGGCAATGATTTTCAACTCGGATTGAGGAATTGGAGCTGAGTTTGAATTTCAGTTGTGTTCATTACATTCACTTATATGATAATACCCAGGAAAGTTATGAATCTAAATCTTTTTTTTTTCTAGTTATTATGTGTGCTTATCAAGAGGCATTTTTAAGTAATATTTTCAACTCGGATTGAGAAATTGGAGAGCTGAGTTTGAATTCCAGTTGTGTTCTGTTATTTACATTCACTTATATGATGGTATACCCAGGGGAAAGTTATGAATCTAAATCTTTTTTTTTTTCAGTTATTATGTGTGCTTATCAAGAGGCATTTTGGCACGATTTTCAACTCGGATTGAGTAAATTAAGAGAGCGAGCTGAATTCCAGTTAACAGGTTCATTGCATTCACTTATATGATAACACCAGAGGGGGAAAGTTATGAATCTAAATCTTTTTTTTTCTTAGTTATTATGTGTGCTTATCAAGAGGCATTTTTAAGTAACATTTCTAACCTCGGATTGAGGAATTGGAGAGCTGAGTTTGAATTCCCAGTTGTGTTCATTACATTCACTTATATGATAATACCCAGGGGAAAGTTATGAATCTAAATTTTTTTTTTTCCTAGTTATTATGTGTGCTTAGACAAGAGGCATTTTTAAGTAATGATTTTCAACTCTGGATTGAGGAATTGGAGAGCTGAGTTTACCCCAGTTGTGTTCATTACATTCACTTGCGTATACACACTTAGGAAAGTTATGAATCTAAATCTTTTTTTTCCTAGTTATTATGTGTGCTTATCAAGAGGCATTTTTAAGTAATGATTTTCAACTCGGATTGAGGAATTGGAGAGCTGAGTTTGAATTCTAGTTGTGTTCATTACATTCACTCTATATGATAATACACCCAGGGGAAAGTTATGAATCTAAATCTTTTTTCCTACATATGTGTGCTTATCAAGAGGCATTTTTAAGTAATGATTTTCAACTGATTATTTTATTGAGAGCTGAGTTTGGAATTTCCAGTTGTGTTCATTACATTCACTTATATGATAATACCCAGGGAAAGTTATGAATCTAAATCTTTTTTTTTTCCTAGTTATTATGTGTGCTTATCAAGAGGCATTTTTATAATGATTTTCAACTTGGATTGAGGAATTGGAGAGCTGAGTTTAATTCTGTGCTGTGTTCATTATTACATTCACTTATATGATAATACCTAGGAAAGTTGCGGAATCTAAATCTTTTTTTTCCTAGTTATTATGTGTGCTTATCAAGAGGCATTTTTAAGTAATGATTTTCAACTCGGATTGAGGAATTGAGAGCTGAGTTTGAATTCCAGTTGTGTTCATTACATTCACTTATATGATAATACCTAGGAAAGTTATGAATCTAAATCTTTTTTTTCCTAGTTATTATGTGCTTATCAAGATAGCATTTTAAGTAATGATTTTCAACTCGGATTGAGGAATTGGAGGAGCTGAGTTTGAATTCAGTTGTGTTCATTACATTCATACTTTTACAAGTGATAATACCCAGGGGAAAGTTATGAATCTAAATCTTTTTTTTCAGTTATTATGTGTGCTTATCAAGACATTTTTAAGTAATGATTTTCAACCTCGATTGAGGAATTGGAGAGCTGGAGTTTGAATTTGAAGTTGTGTTCATTACATTCACTTATATGATAATACCCAGGGGAAAGTTATGAATCTAAATCTTTTTTTTTTTCTAGTTATTATGTGTGCTTATCAAGAGGCATTTTTAAGTAATGATTTTCAACTCGGATTGAGGAATTGGAGAGCTGAGTTTGAATTTCAGCCAGTTCATTACATTCACTTATAAGGATAATACCCAGGGGAAGTTATGAATCTAAATCTTTTTTTTTTTAGTTATTATGTGTGCTTATCACAGGCATTTTTAAGTAATGATTTTCAATCTTGATTGAGGAATTGGGAGAGCTGAGTTTGAATTCCAGTTGTGTTCATTACATTCACTTATATGATAATATCTAGGAAAGTTATGAATCTAAATCTTTTTTTTTTTTCTAGTTATTATGTGCTTATCAAGAGGCATTTTTAAGTACGATTTTCAACCCGGATTGAGGAATTGGAGAGCTTGAGTTTGAATCTCCAGTTGTACCTATTACATTCACTTATATGATAATACCTAGGGGAAAGTTATAATCTAAATCTTTTTTTCCTAGTTATTAGTGCTTATCAAGAGGCATTTTTAAGTAATGATTTTCAACTCGGATTATGAATTGGAGAGCTTGAGTTTGAATTCCAGTTGTGTTCATTACATTCACTTATATGATACCTATAGGGAAAGTTACATAATCTAAATCTTTTTTTTTTCTAGTTATTATGTGTGCTTATCAAGAGGCATTTTTAAGTAATGATTTTCAACTGGATTGAGGAATTGAGAGCTGAGTTTGAATTCCAGTTGTGTTTTATTACATTCACTTATATGATAATACCCAGGGAAAGTTATGAATCTAAATCTTTTTTTTTTTTTCAGTTATTATGTGTGTCACTAAGAGGTGCATTTTAGCATGATTTTAACCTGATTATGTGGAATTGGAGAGCTGAGCTGAATCTAGCATGAAGTTCATTATGAGTTCACTTATATGATAATACCCAGGGGAAAGTTATGAATCTAAATCTTTTTTTTTTCCTAGTTATTATGTGTGCTTATCAAGAGGTATTTTTAAGTAATGATTTTCAACTCGGATTGAGGAAATTGGAGATGAGTTTACTCCAGTTGTGTTCATTACATTTACTTATATGATAATACCCAGGGGAAAGTTATGAATCTAACTTTTTTTTTCTAGTTATTATGTGTGCTTATCAAGCAGGCATTTTTAAGTAAATACTTTCAATTGATTGAGGAATTGAGAGCTGAGTTTGAATTCCAGTTGTGTTCATTACATTCACTTATATGATAATAATTCAGGGAAAAAAGTTATGAATCTAAATCTTTTTTTTTTCTAGTTATTATGTGCTTATCAAGAGGCATTTTTAAGTAATGATTTTCAACTTGGATTGAGGAATTAAGAGCTGAGTTTGAATTCCAGTTGTGTTCATTACATTCACTTATATGATATTTATCTAGTGTTATGAAATCTAAATCTTTTTTTTCCTAGTTATTGTGTGGCTATCAAGAGGTTTTAAGTAATGATTTTCAACTCGGATTGAGGAATTGGAGAGCTGAGTTTGAATTCCAGTTGTGTTCATTACATTCGCTACTTATATGATAATACCCAGGGGAAAGTTATGAATCTAAATCTTTTTTTTTTTCTAGTTATTATGTGTGCTTATCAAGAGGCATTTTTAAGTAATGATTTTCAACTCGGATTGAGGAATTGGAGAGCTGAGTTTGAATTCCAGTTGGGTTCATTACATTCACTTATATGATAATACCCAGGGAAAGTTAAATCTAAATTCCTTTTTTTCCTAGTTATTATGTGTGCTTATCACAGAGGCATTTTTTAAGTAATGATTTTCTAACTTGATTGAGGAATTGGAGAGTTTGAGCTGACTCAGTTGTGTTCATTACATTCACTTATATGATAATACCCAGGGGTACAGAATCTAAATCTTTTTTTTTTCTAGTTATTATGTGTGCTTATCAAGAGGCATTTTAAGTAATGATTTTTCAACTGGATTGAGGAATTGGAGAGCTGAGTTTGAATTCCAGTTGTGTTCATTACATTCACTTATATGATAATACCCAGGGGAAAGTTATGAATCTAAATCTTTTTTTTTTTTCCTAGTTATTATGTGTGCTTATCAAGAGGCATTTTAAGTAATGATTTTCAACTCCGGATTGGAGGAATTGGAGAGCTGAGCTTTGAATTCCAGTTGTGTTCATTACATCTACTTATATGATAATACCCAGGGGAAAGTTAAGAATCAAATCTTTTTTCCTAGTTATTATGTGTGCTTATCAAAGGAGGCATTTTTAAGTAATGCATTTTCAACTCGATTGAGGAATTGGAGAGCTGAGTTTGAATTTCCAGTTGTGTCTGTCACATTCACTTATATGATAATACCCAGGGAAAGTTATGAATCTAAATCTTTTTTTTTTCCTAGTTATTATGTGTGCTTATCAAGAGGCATTTTTACAATGATTTTCAACTCGGATTGAGGAATTGAGTGAGCTGAGTTTAATTCAGTTGTGTTCATTACATTCACTTATATGATAATACCCAGGGGAAAGTTATGAAATCTAAATCTTTTTTTTTTTCTAGTTATTATGTGTGCTTATCAAGAGGCATTTTTGGGTAATGATTTTCAACTGGATTGAGGAATGGAGAGCTGAGTTTGAATTCAGTTGTGTTCAATATGATCACTTATGCTATATAATACCTAGGAAAGTTATGAATCTAAATCTTTTTTTCTAGTTATTATGTGCTTATCAAGAGGCATTTTTTAAGTAATGATTTTCTAACTCGGATTGAGGAATTGGAGAGCTGAGTTTAATTCAGTTGTGTTCATTACATTCACTTATATGATGGTCACTCCAGGGGAAAGTTATGAATCTAAATCTTTTTTTTTCCTAGTTATTATGTGTGCTTATCAAGAGGCATTTTTAAGTAATGATTTTCAACTCGGATTGAGGAATTGGAGAGCTGAGTTTGAATTCCAGTTGTGTTCATTACATTCACTGAGTATGATAATACCCAGGGGAAAGTTATGAATCTAAATCTTTTTTTTTTCCTAGTTATTATGTGTGCTTATCAAGAGGCATTTTTAAGTAATGATTTTCAACTCGGATTGAGGAATTGAGAGCTGAGTTTGAATTCCAGTTGTGTTCATTACATTCACTTATATGATAATACCCAGGGGAAAGCAGAATCTAAATCTTTTTTTTTTTCCTAGTTATTGTGTGTGTGCTTATCAAGAGGCATTTTTAAGTAATGATTTTCAACTCGGATTGAGGAATTGGAGAGCTGAGTTTGAATTCCAAAGCTGTGTTCATTACATTCACTTATAAGTGAGCATACCTAGGAAAGTTATGAATCTAAATCTTTTTTTTTTTCTAGTTATTATGGCAAGCGCATTTGCAGGCATTTTTAAGTAATGATTTTCAACTCGGATTTGAGGAATTGGAGAGCTGAGTTTACTCCAGCTGTGTTCATTACATTCACTTATATGATAATACCCAGGGGAAAGTTATGAATCTAAATCTTTTTTTTTTTTCATATATGTGTGCTTATCAAGAGGCATTTTTATGAATAGATTTTCAACTCGGATTGAGGAATTGGAGAGCTGAGTTTGAATTTGTGCTGGTTCATTACATCTACTTACATGATAATACCCAGGGAAAGTTATGAATCTAAATCTTTTTTTCCAGTTATTATGTGTGCTTATCAAGAGGCATTTTTTAAGTAATGATTTTCAACTCGGATTGAGGAATTGAAAGAGCTTGAATTTTAGTTGTGTTCATTACATTCACTTATATGATAATACCCAGGTGTTATGAATCTAAATTTTTTTTTTTCTTAGTTATTATGTGTGCTTACTTCAAGATACTAAGTAATGATTTTCAACTCGGATTGAGGAATTGGAGAGCTGAGTTTGACTCAGTTGTGTTCTGACACATTCACTGTTGATAATACCCAGGGGAAAGCAGTGAATCTAAATCTTTTTTTCTAGTTATTATGTGCTTATCAAGAGCACAAGTAATGATTTTCAACTCGGATTGAGGAATTGGAGAGCTGAGTTTAATTTTATTGTGTTCATTACATTCACTTATATGATAATACCCAGGGGAAAGTTATGAATTCAACCTTTTTTTTTCCTAGTTATTATGTGCTTATCAAGAGGCATTTTTAATAATGATTTTCAACTCGGATTGAGGAATTGGGAGCTGAGTTTGAATTCCAGTTGTGTTCATTACATTCACTTATACATAATACCCAGGGGAAAGTTATGAATCTAAATTTTTTTCTTTTTTCTAGTTATTATGTGTGCTTATCGTATGCATTTTAAGAATATCTTTCAACTGATTTATGAATTGGAGAGCTGAGTTTGAATTCCAGTTACAGTTCATTACATTCTACTCTATATGATAATACCCAGGGGGATATGAATCTAAATCTTTTTTTTTCCTAGTTATTATGTGTGCTTATCAAGAGGCATTTTTAAGTAATGATTTTCAACTCGGATTGGAGGAATTGGTAGAGCTGAGTTGAATTCCAGTTGTGTTCATTACATTCACTTATACATAATACCCAGGGGAAAGTTATGAATCTAAATCTTTTTTTTCCTAGGTTATTATGTGTTTATCAAGAGGCATTTTAAGTAATGATTTTCAACCTTGATTGAGGAATTGGAGAGCTGAGTTTTTGAATTCCAGTTGTGTTCATTACATTCACTTATATGGATAATACCTAGGAAAGTTATGAATCTAAATCTTTTTTTTTTTCTAGTTATTATGTGTGCTTATCAAGAGGCATTTTTAAGTACGATTTTCAACTTGATTGAGGAATGAGTATTTGAGTTTAATTCCAGTTGTGTTCATTACATTCACTTATATATAATACCTGTGAAGTTGGTGAATTCACCTTTTTTTTTCCTAGTTATTATGTGTGGCTATCAAGAGTGTATTTTTATGCAACATTTTCAACTCGGATTGAGGAATGTAGGAGCTGAGTTTGAATTCCAGTTGTGTTCATTACATTCACTTATATGATAATACCTAGGAAAGTTATGAATCTAAATCTTTTTTTTTTCTAGTTATTATGTGTTATCAAGAGGCATTTTATAATGATTTAACCTGGATTGAGGAAATTGGAGAGCTGAGTTTGAATTCCAGTTGTGTTCATTACATTCACTGAAAGGATAATACCAGGAAGTTATGAATCTAAATCTTTTTTTTTCCTAGTTATTATGTGTGCTTATCAAGAGGCATTTTTAAGTAATGATTTTCAACTCGGATTGGAGGAATTGGAGAGCTGAGTTTGAATTTTAAAGTTGTAAGCTATTACATTCACTTATATGATAATACCCAGGGGAAAGAAAATCAACTTTTTCCTAGTTATTATGTGCTTATCAAGAGGCATTTGGAGTAATGATTTTCAACTTGACATAGAAATTTGGAGAGCTGAGTTTAATTCTGTTGTGTTCATTATTATCTTAATTTATATGATAATAATCAGAAAGTTATGAATCTGCATCCTTTTTTTTTTCCTAGTTATGTGTGCTTATCAAGAGGCATTTTTAAGTAATGATTTTCAACTGATTGGAGGAATTGAGAGCTGAGTCACTCCCAGTTGTGTTCATTACATTCACTTATATGATAAGGCCTAGGAAAGTTATGAATCTAACTTTTTTTTTCAGTTATTATGTGTGTGCTTATCAAGAGGCATTTTAAGTAATGATTTTCAACTCAGATTGAGGAATTGAGAGCTGAGTTTGACTCAGTTGTGTTCATTTACATTCACTTATATGATAATACCCAGGGGAAAGTTATGAATTCAATCTTTTTTTTTTCCTAGTTGTGTGTGCTATCAAGAGGCATTTTTAAGTAATGATTTTCAACTCTAGATTGGAGGAATTGGAGATTGAGTTTACCCTAGTTGTGTTCATTACATTCACTTATATGATAATACCCAGGAAAGTTATGAATCTAAATCTTTTTTTTTCCTAGTTATGTGTGCTTATCAAGAGGCATTTTTAAGTAATGATTTTCAACTCGGATTGAGGAATTGGAGAGCTGAGTTTGAATTCCAGTTGTCTATTACATTCACTATATGATAATACCCAGGGGAAAGTTATGAATCAAATCTTTTTTTTTCCTAGTTATTATGTGTGCTTATCAAGAGGCATTTTTAAGTAATGATTTTCAACTCGGATTGAGGAATTGGAGAGCTGAGTTTGAATTCCAGTTGTGTTCATTACATTCACTTATATGATAATACCAGGGGAAAGTTATGAATCTAAATCTTTTTTTTTCCTAGTTATTATGTGTGCTTATCAAGAGGCATTTTTAAGTAATGATTTTCAACTCGGATTGAGGAATTGGAGAGCTGAGTTTGAATTCCAGTTGTGTTCATTACATTCACTTATATGATAATACCCAGGGGGAAAGTTATGAATCTAAATCTTTTTTTTTTTCTTAGTTATTATGTGTGCTTATCAAGAGGCATTTTTAAGTAATGATTTTCAACTCGGATTGAGGAATTGGAGAGCTGAGTTTGAATTCCAGTTGTACCACATTCACTTATATGATAATACCAGGGAAAGTTTATGAATCTAAATCTTTTTTTTTTTCCTAGTTATTATGTGTTTATCAAGAGGCATTTTTAAGTAATGATTTTCAACTCGGATTGAGGAATTGGAGAGCTGAGTTTGAATTCCAGCTGTGTTCATTACATCACTTTATACAGATAATACCTAGGGAAAGTTATGAATCTAAATCTTTTTTTTTTTTCTAGTTATTATGTGTGCTTATCAAGAGGCATTTTTAAGTAATGATTTTCAACTCGGATTGAGGAATTGGAGAGCTGAGTTTGAATTCCAGTTGTGTTCATTACATTCACTTATATGATAATACCCAGGGGAAAGTTATGAATCTAAATCTTTTTTTTTTCCTAGTTATTATGTGTGCTTATCAAGAGGCATTTTTAAGTAATGATTTTCAACTCTGGATTGAGGAATTGGAGAGCGAGTTGACTCAGTTGTGTTCATTACATTCACTTATATGATAATACCCAGGGAGTTAAGAATCTAAATCTTTTTTTTTTCTAATAGTTATGTGTGCTTACCAAGAGGCATTTTAAGTAATGATTTTCAACTCGGATTGAGGAATTGGAGAGCTGAGTTTGAATTCCAGTTGTGTTCATTACATTCACTTATATGATAATACCCATAGGAAAGTTATGAATCTAAATCTTTTTTTTCCTTAGTTATTATGTGTGCTTATCAAGAGGCATTTTAAGTAATGATTTTCAACTCGGATTGAGGAATTGGAGAGCTGAGTTTGAATTCCAGTTGTGTTCATTACATTCACTTATATGATAATACCCAGGGGAAAGTTATGAATCTAAATCTTTTTTTTTTTCTAGTTATTATGTGTGCTTATCAAGAGGCATTTTTAAGTAATGATTTTCAACTCGGATTGAGGAATTGGAGAGCTGAGTTTGAATTCCCAGTTGTGTTCATTACATTCACTTATATGATAATACCCAGGGGAAAGTTATGAATCTAAATCTTTTTTTTTTCCTAGTTATTATGTGCTTATCAAGAGGCATTTTTAAGTAATGATTTTCTCAACTCGGATTGGAGGAATTGAGAGCTGAGTTTGAATTCCAGTTGTGTTCATTACATTCACTTATATGATAATACCCAGGGGAAAGTTATGAATCTAAATCTTTTTTTTTTTTCCTAGTTATG